>BEXV01005211.1:0-12049 GCA_003118195.1 Hemicentrotus pulcherrimus | reverse complement strand
CTACATTTGTCATTCTCGACCCTGGTTGCGATAATGAGAACATGTCATGTGCACTCCCTGAAAGGAGCGGATAGGTGCGTGGACAACCGTCCCAGCAAAAGCATTCAAAGATTTCTACCGTTATTTGACTACGTCAACAAACAACAACCCATAACAGTTTACGTGTATGTGTACGTCGGGATCCATGTTCTCTGTTTACAAAATAGCTCATTAATTCGGAACTTTTATCCCCCAAAATAAAACAAATTTTGCGTTCGCGCCCTGCTTCTGGACACCTAACACATTAGTAGAAAATAAAAATCAATCATGAATTCTAAGCCTCACAGCATGTTATGCCAATCTACTATGTTGAAATAATATAAACATATTATGTTTGTATCATTTACATGTAGCTGTTTTTCTCTCTTTTTAGGGTCGGGGGGGGGGGTGGGGTATATATTACGAAGTATTTTATTTTGTGTCTTTCTTGAGAGCGGGGTTGACATATGCAGTGTATTTTTGAAAGATGTATACTAAACTTCTGTAATTACCGTCTGCTTCTCTCTCTCTCTCATTCTCTCCCTCTCTCTCTCTCTTCTCTCTTTCTCTCTCTCTCTCTCTCTCTCTTGGCTTTCTCCATCTACATTCTATCTCTTTTCCGCCTTGATCTAGAGGGTGACGGGGAGACGACACTTCTTTTCTTCTCTTTTCCCATTTCTTTATACTCTCTTAAGGCAGAGAAAATGAATCCACCTCTTTAATGGGCCATATTAAGAATAACTCTGTTTTGGGAGTTGAATCCACCCCGCATTATAGTGGATTCCACTCCAAGAAATGGTTTGAATTGCTTTTTAGATAGTGATTTCTATTCAAAACTAAAATTCCACATCCGAAATAAAACGGTTCTAAAATAACTCATGGAAGGCTGGATTTGTACCGCTATACCTTTACGTATACTATCAATATTACACTACATATCTCCCTACAAATATAGTTAATGTCCAAATAATGTATTATGAACACCATTAATCAAATGTACAGATGGATTTAATATTTATTCACCCTCAGTATTTTGATTAATAATTGCAAAAAAATACAGATTTCTTATATGAGCAAACATGGACGATACAAGCAATTATATTATTAGTATGAATAAAACACAAAAGTGTCAGCTCACTACAATAAAGTAGTAGCATTCTAAAAAACTCGGACAGTCTATGGCTCTTATGCATGCAATCATATAGCGCTACGATAAATGCAAGTTTTCAACCTTATTCGACCAAACAATATATAACCTAGTCTAGTTATGTATTATTTATTTCAACAATATTCAAACATGATGTCCTTTTAACAAAAAAGCTGGTGTTACAAGAGGCCATGTATAATAAAACGTCTTAACTTAC
Source organism: Hemicentrotus pulcherrimus (assembly GCA_003118195.1). NCBI lineage: Eukaryota > Metazoa > Echinodermata > Echinoidea > Camarodonta > Strongylocentrotidae > Hemicentrotus > Hemicentrotus pulcherrimus. The sequence goes on along the minus strand of BEXV01005211.1, from coordinate 10,667 downwards.
ATGTATTTGCATTCAAGAACATATGTTTGCTAGAATGCATTTCGTTGTCATCTCAGGAAACCTTGAAAATCCTAAACCTTTAAAGGGACTTGGTAACATTGTTCTGATGAGAGAAAATGGTGCTAAGATAATGACTTAAACGCTAGATGTACAATTAGAGATAATATGAAAGTTTGAGTGAAAACAGACCATTATTAATGATAAAAATTGCGAAAAACTAATCTGACCGATTTCTTAATTCTCCCAACCATATTATTAAATTGTCACAAAGCAATGAATTGGCTCCATATACCATTCCAGACATTTAGGTGTTTCAAAAAGCCTCCCTTATGTATTATTTCATGGAAAAATGGTTGGGGAAAATGGTTGGGAGAATTTACTGTCAGAGGGTGTTGCACAGTGACGCCTTCGAAGAAAACCATAAATATCTTTGTGGTTTGAGAATTTTGTTCAGGATTTGTTGCATGTTAGAGTGTTAGTACAGTAATAGGAATATAATAAGTAGTCACGTCATACAAAAATTGCGCATTTTTTTCATTAACCTTCCTCAATGTTACCAAACCCTAAAGGCCCGGTCTCACCGCCAGAACTTTCCTGGAGCGGTGAAAAAATTCATCACCGCTCGTAACCGTTCTCCACCGTTTAACAGAAGTTGGCCCCCGTTAAGGCAATGCCGTATACGCTCGGCCACCGCTGATGGTCCCTCCTACAGCTCCGAAAGTTTTGAGCTGCACACAATATTGCGAGCGGTGAGGTTCGGGCAATTTTCCGCTCCGGCAAAGTTCACCACCGCTCCAACAACGCCCAGTCAAAGTTTGGCACCGCTAGACGCAAGTTCGCGGACGCTTTGGTCCGCTCGGCCAACGCAGAAATATTGAACGCTGGGCCACCGCTGCTTTGCCAGCTTTGCCCGGGCGGTAATTAAACGTTGCACAAACTTTGGTGGAGCGGTTGTAAGCGTTTTACGAGCGGGCACGGCATTGCTGGAACGGTGTCGGGCGATGAAGCAGCGATCCATTGCGGTGATGAACTTTGGTTTGGCGTTGGTATGGAGGTGTCGGAGCGGGACCAACGCTCGCTACCGCTCGCTACAGTTAAACCAACGCTAAAGCAACACCGGCTTTAGCGGGGCACTGCTAAGGCAACGCCCGTGTTTTCGATTGGTTTCCCATTTTGTGCGCGGTGACGAGCGTTGTCGAAATTCGCCCCCCTCCCCTACCGTTCAAGGAACGCTCCAGCGAAGTTCTGGCGGTGAGACCGGGCCTTTACCCCCATCCTAAATCACATATAGGTCTACTATCAGTGGGTTACTGGTCAACAATTGATATCTAATAACGTGTATACATTAGAAGTAAGGTGGCAGAGTATTTGTGCGCATAGGCTAACCTAATCTATGACCTTCACTTGCTATCCTACACACTAAGAAATAAAGGTATAATTCTGCTACAATAATTATAGCAGCACCCTCTGCCACATGCGCATAGGTGGATTGCACAATTGCACCCTTATTTCTATACGATAACAATATTTTCTACAACTAATTGAACTTCATTGGACCACCCTTAGGTCCCTTGTGTCAAGTAAAGGCTCAAAAAGGAAACCAAAAAATACATATTATAACATACATGTAATATAACATGAATATAGAAATTACATTAACAAGTATATGTACATTTGTCACTTAGTTTGTGAAAACTTTTTTCTTTCGCGATTTATGACATAGCTGCTTTCTCAATGTCTCTCGCCAGAGGGCGATAAACACAAACGACTTAGCATAGTGTTGGTAAAGTAAGTGTATGGTAATGATTGTTATTAATCTCCTTTTGTTTTAAAACTACTTATTACATGAAATTACTTGCTTAACGGCACAAGAATGGTTTGAGAACCCATGCTCTACAAAAGTGCATGTTTCATTAGAGTCCTGTTGACATGGCATTAAAATTTTCGCATGGGTGACCCGGAAGTCCGCCCTGACCGAAAACTTTCTTCTGCGGGTGATCTGCAGGACAAATCTCTTTGGAAAGAATATTAAAGGAATTTAGTTTGACTTAGGTGTTTCTAGAACAAAATACAGTGTGGATTGATTTGTATCTGGTTCCACGGTTTCATTCACCGGTTCTTTCGGAATCCCCTCTAAAGAATCCTCAAGAACTTCTCCAGAGAGTTCCTGGTGGTTGGTTGTTGGGACACGGTGAGATTCTTGCTTAGGTTGAATTTCTGCACAAGAAGAAAATGGAAACATATCAGGGAAACGGCACGATGCATGGTTATTTTCAATTTCAAAATATAAACGGTCTTCATGGACATCTTGTCCTGAAGTGCCTTTCAACATTTTCTCTGAAATGGCGCAGCCATCTTCGTTCGTCTCGTTTTCAGCAAGTCCTTTGCCAGCGGGAACCGACCTCGAATCAGATCTTTCAATATCACTTGAATTGACAACTTTGGTTTTATCAGCGGGTGAAACACCCGGCCCTGTCGCAAGATCCAGCATGATTGGTGCGTAGTAGTGAGAGCTATCCACGTTCGATTCATTTCCCTGTAAATGGCAAATATTAATTTCACTGTTGTGGAATGTAAAGTCTGGGATAGTAGTGGATAAAGTTCGCATCTGTATCAGTTTAGGTTTACTCCGACCTTTCCGTAATGCTGTGTTTGCTCGAGGGATGCAGCATGTTTTTGTAACCTCTATCAGAACAGCAAATATTAACAAAATTGCAACCCCTGCAACGAAACTTATGACTATGGACAACGCAATGGTTATCTTTCTGCTAGACCCACTTTGATAGGTTGTGATACCGTATTTCGTATTCATCGTATTTGGCAAAAGAGAAGTGCAATCTTCTGATGAGGTATCTGGTGACGAAATAGGCTGGGTAGAGAAGACCGTAGTCGTTTTTTGTGTGTATGCTGTGTTAGGCTGGGAGGGGAAGACCAACGCCCTATTCTGTGTGGATGACGATTTAGGCTGGGAGGGGAAGATCGAAGTCGTCTTCTGTATGGATGATGGGTTAGGCTGGGAGGGGAAGACCAGAGTCCTATTCTGTGTGGATGACGATATAGGCTGGGAGGGGAAGACCGAAGTCGTCTTCTGTGTGGATGACGGGTTAGGCTGGGAGGGGAAGACCGAAGTCGTCTTCTGTGTGGATGACGGGTTAGGCTGGGAGGGGAAGACCGAAGCCCTATTCTGTGTGGGTGACGAATAAGGCTGGGAGGGGAAGATCGTAGTCGTCTTCTGTTTTGATGACGGGTGAGGCTGGGAGGGGAAAACCGAAGTCGTCTTTTGTGTGGATGACGATTTAGGCTGGGAGGGGGAGACCGAAGTCCTATTCTGTGTGGGTGACGAATAAGGCTGGGAGGGGAAGACCGTAGTCGTCTTCTGTTTTGATGACGGGTGAGGCTGGGAGGGTAAAACCGAAGTCGTCTTTTGTGTGGATGACGATTTAGGCTGGGAGGGGGAGACCGAAGTCGTCTTCTGTGTGGATGACGGGTTAGGCTGGGAGGGGAAGACCGTAGTCGTCTTCTGTTTTGATGACGGGTGAGGCTGGGAGGGGAAAACCGTAGTCGTCTTTTGTGTGGATGACGATTTAGGCTGGGAGGGGAAGACCGAAGTCGTCTTCTGTGTGGATGACGGGTTAGGCTGGGAGGGGAAGACCGTAGTCATTTGTGTTGATAACGGGTTAGACTGAGCTAGGAAGAACGTCGTCACTGCCTGTGTGGATGAATGGATAGACTCAATAGGAAGAGTGCAGGAAATACTTGATAGGATGCCATCCGATGAAGATAGTTCAATAGAATGGTGTTGTGTTGATTTATCTAGAAGTCTTGATGAAAATTCGAAACGGCTATCGTTAAATATCTGTATGACAGTTATCCCATCAACCCTGAGAAATACCGTTAAAGTATCACTCGAATTTAACCCGACAATATCACATACCACACTTGGTCCCGAAGAACATACGCAATCGATGGCACGAACGTCATACGTATACAATGTTTTTGGTCTGAATGATCGATTTTCAAGTGAAATACAAGTGTAGCTGGCTGAATCTTCCTCAGTTATGTTGGATATGTAAATTGTAAAAGCAATTTTCATCTCACTCGAAGAAACGTTTTCATAGCTGTACGAAAAACGCGAGTCATCTCGGAAACGTTGCAAGATGTGCCCTTTCTCATGTTGTGGCCCAGCCGTTGCTATGTAACTGTCTCGTGGTGATCCTATCTTTCTCTGAAACCAGTGTAGAGTAATATTTGGATTCCAATTGGTTACACAATCCAGGGTTATGTCATCCCCGACATTTAAAGTTTTCTTCACGGATACAGCAGACCCAGCAGACATTATTGTAGATGGTTTAAGCTGGGAGGGGAATACCGAAGACCCATTCTGTGTGGGTGACGATTTAGGCTGGGAGGGGAATACCGAAGCCCTATTCTGCGTAGGTGACGGTTTAGGCTGAGAGGGGAAGACCGAAGCCCTATTCTGTGTGGGTGACGAATTAGGGTGGGAGGGGAAGACCGATGTCGTCTTCTGTTTTGATGACGGGTGAGGCTGGGAAGGGAAGACCGACGTCGTCTTTTGTGTGGATGACGGATCAGACTGAGAGGGGAAGGTCGAAGCCCTATTCTGTGTGAGTGACGATTTAGGTTGGGAGGGGGAGACCGAAGTCGTCTTTTGTGTGGATGACTGGATAGACTCAATAGGAAGAGAGCAGGAAATACTTGATAGGATGCCATCCGATGAAGATAGTTCAATAGAATGGTGTTGTGTTGATTCATCTAAAAGTCTTGATGAAAATTCGAAACGGCTATCGTTAAATATCTGTATGACCTTTATTCCATCAACCCTGAGAAATACCGTTAAAGTATCACTCAAATTTAACCCGACAATGTCACATACCACATTTGATCCCGAAGAACATATGCAATCGATGGCACGAACATCATACGTATACAATGTTTTGGGGTTGTATGATCCCAGTTCAACTGAATAACAAGTGTAGTTGGCTGAATCTTCCTCAGTTATGTTGGATATGTAAATTGAAAGAGAAATTTTCATCTCACTCGAAGAAACGTTTTCATAGCTGTACGAAAACCGTGAGTTATCTCGAAAACGTTGCAAGATGTGCCCCTTCTCATTTTGGGGACCAGCCGTTGCTATGTAACTGTGTCGTGACGATCCTATCCTTCTCTGTAACCAGTGTAGAGTAATATTTGGATTCCAATCGGTTACACAATCCAGGGTTATGTCATCCCCGACAGTTAAAGTTTTCTTCACGGATAAAGCAGACCCTGCAGAAAATATTGTAGACCAAGTAAGGCATACCAGGAAAATTGTGGATAGACTGAAAATCCCCATGTCCGTAGTTTAAATCACAGCAAAAATGATAATTGTTCTATTCATTACTCAGGGTATAATATTATCCAACTTTTTTCTTTACTTCAAATGGATTTGAAAGAACTGAAAAATTTCTTCCATGAAGTCGCGTTGTTTACAACGATGATGTCAACTTGAAGGTAACTTTATAGCTCTTTTCATATTCGTTTATATAAAACAGTTATTTCTTCCGAGGTCATTGCATTATCTAAATCAATGTGGAAAATACCCAGAACTGAAGCCATATAATGATCATAAAGCAAGCTCCGTAATCTGAATTATTAACTTCCTTATGAAAGAGAGATAAAATTCGTATTTCGTCATGTCTTTGCCGAAACAATCTGCTCTCAAAAGGCTCCATTTAATTCTATACTGAACAAATGAAGAACCAAGAAACAGGAAGCCAGAGTCACTTGGTGAGTTGATAATAGGCAACGAAAGACCATTGACCTCTTTGTTTGCTTGAGTGTAAATTTCGCTTGAATTCAATTTCATTTTCGCTTATAGTAGGTTAAGACAGTTATGAAACCGAGAGCAGTATTCCATAAAAAGCCACCGTGGTTTAAAATTTCAAACTGGTTTTAGTGTTTATGTAACATGTTTTTGATCCAAAAATTCAAAAGACATGCACAAACACATGCATGATAGGTGTTAGTATTCAAACACTTAAAACGCAGGTAATTAGCAGTTATTGTTGAACAGTAAGTTTTTCCGCTTGTTAGCAAAGTTTTTTGACAGTTTTTTTTCTCTTACTGTTAGATATTGAATGGTTTATCCGTTGTAAAATTGGTCAAGATTAAGTAAGTGTTTGTATAGACACGCTGCTGTTAACAGTTCACAAGCACTATTTTCAGAAACATTTGGTTGAATCGTTTGAATACAAGCACATTCAAATAGGTCATTGTATGATGAATGCGTGATGTAGACATCAGTGGCGTGTCCAAGTTTTGAGTTAGAATTTATTGTGCATTTAAAAAGTTTTGAAGTTAATCACATCTATTTTCAAGAAACTTACCAGGGGCGCGGAGAACAAGAGTCATTAACAATTGATTCACCAAACCATTATGCGTATCAAGAAATGAACGAGCAGGGGTTGGGGTTGCTAAATCGATTTTTGTGATGTTTACTATAACTTCAAACTGGAGAGAGGGCGTGTTCTACTAAATTCTGTGCTGGGTACGGCACTAGTTTTATGGTTTTGTCACACCTTCTTGTCTCCTCACTGATTGTGTGCCAATACTTCGTCTGTATATTAGCCAGGAAGGCATTATATCTCACACCCCTCTACACATAGGTTTGCCCTTCTGCCCCCAAACAGATTAATTATGGAATCTATTTTTAGCACCCTTTGACTATTTCATTTATACAGAATTTTCAATCCATAAATGTAACTAAATCACGTTGAATATGCTTGAAAAATATAACGAAACTTACAATATGACTTATCTTGATTTGTTACAACACTCCTTTTTCATTTTAAATTATACACAGCTAAAAAATGAATATGATTCAATGATTCAAATGGTTTTATTTCTCATGCAAAACATAATACAATAGATAAGTATATTACAAAAAAAAGAATATGCAGTGAAACGATAAATATAATAGAAATAGCACGAGAAAAGAGGAACTAAATAGAAGCAGAGCTCGTTGAAGTCTTAGGTCCTCAGATGCTGTTTTACAATATAATATTAACAAAATAGATTTAGAAAAATCAATAAATAGAAGGACAGAAATGAAGCTAAGATATTATGGATTTTGGGGGAGGGAAACATAAAAGAGAGGAAAAAATGGAGGAAAATGGAGGCAAAAAGACATGAAGGATAACAGAATTTAGTCGACAGTCAAACAAACCGAGATTCATGTAATTCAATTTTTAGCTTTTTTAAAAAATGTGTATAGACTGGTTGGTTTAAGAGATGGATCTATGTTATTCCAAAATACTGGACCGGTATATATATATTTTTTAGTTGTTGTGCAAAAGCTGTTCACATTCGAGGAGTGTGGAAGTGGTTCGACTCTCTAGTGGGGTATTAATGTATCTCGTTATTCATTTTTTTTTTGGAAAATGGAGGAAATTGGGAGAGGTAACCCGTTTTTAATAAGTTGGAATATAAAAATACCGAGGTACCAAGGATACGAATCATCAATTTTGAAAATGTTGTCTTGTTAAAATAAGTGGTTAGTGGGGGAACGGAAGTAGACACTATGGATTATTCTTAATGCACGCTTTTGCTAAATTAATATTCGATCAATTTAAGACTTACAATAATGCTAAAATCCCATTGTTTAGGTAAGGCAAAATAAGGGTTGTGTACAGTGATGATAAAACCGGTAAAGGAGATGTATTATAACATAATTTATGACACCAATGAAACACAAACACATAGTTCAAAAGTCTTCCCGGTGTATACATTATCTGCAGGAAAGAAATTAGAACTTGTGAACCCAAGTGTCTAATTACTCGCAATTACAAGCATGCTGCATTCAGTTTCATTATGTATATAAAATATCTTAAAGGTTCATTTAATTTTTCTTTATAAGAGTGGAGTTCACTTATTAACACATAGTGTTGCATGCAGCCTTTTATCAGCCGAGAGCTACTTTACACCAATACCGTGATATAAATTTTAAAAAAACACTTAAATTTTAAAAATGATTGGATCTATTGGTATATTTTATTTCAAACAAAAATTATATAGGAAATTAAAAAACAGTGCAGCATGTTTTGGCTTCTCCTTGAAGATCGAGTATTATTCGAAAATAAAGTGTAGTCGGCTGAATCTTCCTCAGTTTTGTTGGAATTGTAAAGTGTAAGAGGAATTTTCATCATTTATATAACTGTCTCGTATTGATTCTCTAAAACGAGTATAGAGTTATATTTGATTCTAATAGGTTACACAATCTAGGGTTATGTCATCACTCGACGCCTTGTCGGAGTTTCCCTCAAAGCCGAGAGCCAGCAGAAAATATTGTAGACAAAGTCACGCATAGCAGGAAAGTTGTAGATAAACTGAAAATCCCAATGTATGTTTGTTTACATAGTACATCACAGTTGGAAATCATTAATTGACCAACGTATGCACCTAATACACCTTTTCAGTTTCGATAACAACAACCTTCTTTTCATGTGTATGTACTTCCGAAAAGTTTTTTTCTGAGCTTGATACCAGATTGTTTCCTGTTTAGGTTTGTTCGCAGTGAGCTTATTACTGGTGTCAATTTTTATAATTTGTTTTAATGCTGCGTGTCAAAACTGCCTTCCGTACAGTCTTTCCTAACACGACCACTAATCGAAGGACTTGAGAGAAGTGCTATCAAAATTATAATCGAAGACGCAGAAATATTTCACAGAAGTGAAAGTTAATTGGATACTCGACGATCGGACATAAATAATGGCCTGCACAGTTCGGTTGTATGGATAAAAGTGGAATATATTCTTGAGTTGTCAAAATTAATAAGGAAAATAAAAGTTAAAAACTGTTATCGGTCCTTTGAGGGTTCTAACGAGAAAGTCAGTCTCTGAGTGCATGTAACAAAATAGCTCTATGTGTCGATGTCTATAGAACATCGATGTAAAATCGCTTTAAAATCTTCGGCAACAATAACATATTCCTCCCTTCTCCTCCCCCACCCCTCTCNTCTCTCTCATTTCATTCATTTGCAAATAAAGCCATATCGTTGATACTTTGCATATTGCGAACACCGGAATAAGAATAGTATACAAATAACGCACGGCATACGGGCGAGGTTTGTTTAGATTGGTGCCGCTCTGTGCAACGAGCCGCTCAGCTCAGAATACTTCGATCGCACAGCTGAGCTGACTCTGCACCAAATACAAAACGACAATTTGGGGGCAATTCAGGGTAATGTAATATGTTTTGTTCGGTCTGTTGTTATGTTATCATACTTACGTACATGACTTGTGTACTCGTCTATTCTACTTCTAGTACAATAAAAGTACAGTAAAGCCGATTTATCCAAACAAAACGAAAATAGCACATTAATAATCAAAACAGTATCAAGTTTTCATTATCAAAAACAAGGAGAGCTCTTAAATTTGTGTGCATGTACCATTTATTTTGAAAACATTTTATACGTTTACTCCGTGTATTCGATTTGTTCATAATAGTTCAATCACGATATCAGGCGATTAAGGTACGTATGTCTGTGAACAACTGCAAAACACATATCGTGAAACTTAGGGATATAAACGGTTTTATTTGGGAAGAAATTTGGAAAGAATCGTATTTAATGTAGTCTCCTATTGTACTAGTTTAATAAGATACACTTGGGGATATTACTTTTACACTTGGAATTTCCCGTACAAAATCCCATAAATATTGATGACCGTATACTATCCTCTGTCACAATTGGATATCTATCCTCTATGATACCCTTAAAACAACTACCCCTTAATCCCGAACAAAACCCAAATTACCCTAATACGGATACATAATTTATAGGGGTAATAATTATATTAGGGATCAGTTGTCAAAAGATGATAAACGCATTGTCTCGGGTTCTTGGGTATAGTCTCAGGAGGATCCAGCCGCGTTCCGCGCTTTCGCGGACAGGGGGAGCCTGAGGGGAGTGTGCCCTCCTGAGAAGCTGAAGACAAATAAAAAAAATTCAAACTTAATTCGTGCGATATGGTCTATACTTTTTGCCAGGATATCATTTAAAATCTGTGACTCTTTCCGCGAGCGAGCGAGCGAAATTTATTTGAGATATTGATGTCGCAGCGCAAAAAATTACATCATATAAAGAGGTAAAAGCGATCCTGATGGGGTTTTTAAGCAAAGTGTAATCATGAAAGACTGGAAAGATCTTTAATAAGTAACATAAATTACCTTTAAATAAGCGGGAGCGTAGCGAGCTAGATTTTGGTGAAATTGATGAAAAAGTTGCTCTTAATCGCTGTAAATTAGGAGCTCTTTTTATGGAAATTAGTATGGGGAAAAGGGGCACTTAATCCAAAGTTAAAAAGAAAAAGAGCAGTTGTCAAAGTATAAAGGCGAATTACCAAAGGTAAAAATGGGGCATCTATCCATTTCAACCCATTCAAACGGTGAAATGAAATATCAGGAATATGTGAGAGCAATTTCATATCAATAACTTAAAAACTTCATGTTAAAGGTACTATGTCCCTTTTGCAGCCAACCTCAAATTCTGTAGAACTTTGCAGGAATTATGAATATGTCATGTATGTCCTATCTATGAAATTTAAACGTTAGCAGTGTCCTCATATTCAAATTATGCAAGGAAACCCGTTTACTTGCTAGACTTCACTGTC
>BEXV01005209.1:0-19160 GCA_003118195.1 Hemicentrotus pulcherrimus | reverse complement strand
TAGCCCCTGAAATTGTTGGATATTTTTCCCTGCTAGGGTCTAACGTATATAAAATCATGAAATTTGACAAACACTCGCATACGAGCTCTCATAATCAATCTTTGTTTAACCGCGTGAAAAGTATTTCAATACAAATAAGCACACAGATGACGAGTTATGAATATAATTTTTCGTATTAGAAAATAAATATGACATGTACTTACGGGATTTCTATGAAAAAACACATTTCAAGCACCGAATTTAGAGACTCCAACAGCGCGAGGGCATCGACAATAGGCTAATCTTCCTGGTGCTCAGCTTACTGAAAAAAAAATCGCGTCCAATATTCGCATCTGCGTGTCCCTTTTGGGCCGACGTAGACGTATATATTTGACGTATACCTATGCAACAAAAAAGTGGATGTTCACGTCAAAGACGTTAAAATCCACTTTTTTGACGTTTACCTATGCAAGGGTTTTATTGTCTTTTTACGTCCAAGACGTGAAGAAGAAGAAAATCTGCGTCCAATTTCACGTCTGCGTGTCCCTTTTGGGAGACGCAGACATGAATATCGGACGCAGATTTTTATGTCTGCGTGTCCCTTCAGGGCCATTGAGTACAGAAAAACTAAAAAATTACCAAGCAAAGGTATACGTCAAAAAAGTGGATGTTCACGTCTTTGACGTGAACATCCACTTTTTTGTTGCATAGGTATGCGTAAAAAAAAAGTGGATTTTCACGTCTTTTACGTGACATTCCACTTTTTTGTGACATAAGTATACGTCAAAAAAGTGGATTTTCACGTCTTTGACGTGAAAATCCACTTTTTGGTAGCAAAGGTATACGTCAATTTTTTGCGTTTGCGTGTCCCTTAGAAGCCACCATACTTGAGCGCTCTCTCTTCGTGAAAGCGGTTGTTTAGTGCTGTATTCTTTTATGCGCGTTTAGGGCTAAAAGTTTTCCATATGTGAGTGGAGTTTAAACTGGAGGTCGTGGTGTACATCTTGCATTGAAGTCAATACCTTAGCACCATTTTCTCTCATCTGAAAAATGTTACCAGGTCCCTTTTATACAAGCTGCCTAAGGTACTGGAGCAGAAAATAATTTCCTGAAGGGTTTCCATTTACCACAAGTGGAGAGTGGCGACATTTAGATTAATGTCTTTCCAAAGGACATCGGTACCGCGACAGGAATTGATCCTGGAAATTGCGTATACAATATCTACTAGACCACAACACCCCTATGTAAATTGCTACAGGTACACAAAGGCCACCAAAATAATTATTTGTAGTGTTATTCCAAAGGTCCTTGCTACTACCTGCCTTTACCTGTTGAGTACACTTTTATCCTCAAGTTAGCCACCTTTACATGAACAAATTTAACATTTAATTCATATTTACCCCTTTATTTAATGTCTAACAGAAAATGTAAGTGGAGGAATTCTTAAATGCAAATTAGATAGTTTCAGACGAAATAGATTATTGTGTGCGTGTTCCAAGAAAAAAAATCATTTTATTTTTAATTTGTTTAAGACCATTTTTTAAATCCTTATTGGAAGTAAAGGGCAAAATACCTACATGGTCAAACAATATGTCTGTTTAATCAGGATTTGTTTCATTCTTTGGCTTAGCTTTACCTCCAAGACTTTTACTTGATTTGTTTAAAGCCATAGCATGTACTCTGAAATGTCTTTTCAAGGGATTCAGCACATATATATGTTGTTACATGTCCAGCACCATGATTTTCGCATAATGATTTTGAATCTCATCTGATATCTTTTCACATACCTCTTCTAAGCCTGAAGCGTCTATAGCTTAACGTCTCCCACACAATCAGCCTGCGAGTGTGAAGTAGAACTTCTTCTAACTCCTTTGACTGTGAAATGTAGTAAGAACATATGAAAAGGTCTCATAAGATAGTTTTAACTCTACAAAAGAGCATACATCCAGAATTAGCGAAGGCAAAGCAAAACATCTATGATGTGAATTTACATTATGATAAATCATTAACAAAAATTTTTCTCGACTTTATTCAAATGTAGAACGATTTTTTAACCAGGTTTCAAGAACAATGAGCCCTTTCTTCGATGGGCCAATATTTATCTTTAAATGAAGAAAAAGGACCAATCAAATTGTGGGTCCCCTAGACATTCGTAACCATCACAACCTCACATCCATAATATATCATCGCATTTTGATCTGTAAACCGATATTAATTTGCTTCCAATAACTCATAAATTACACTTGAACGGTCCTCTTGACTTTCGTGTGGAACTAACCCTTAGCGACTTCAAGACTCCTTTGGTCTTCTGTTGGTCTTTACCCTTACCTTATTTGATCTTATTGTTCATAAATTGTGTTTCTTAACCAAATGTACATTTTTAACTAAAAAAATTGTTCTGAAATGCTTAAACACTATTCGGACACATGTTTATATTTTGTATAGACATTATATAAACATTTAATTTTAAAAAAAATCAGTCGGCGCCATGTTTTTCCAGTTTAGACTCAAGTTATAAAAAAATACCCTCTGACATGATTTTACGACTAACAATGGCGGAACGATAGAACAAAACATTGAGATCAGCTTGACAGCAATGATCAATGGCTCAAAATATGCATACAAACCCTGTTTTCTGCATATGTTAGAGGCGACAACTCGAACTTGATCATCTGAAAAAGAATTTGGGAGGGATATAAGATCATTTATATATGTGATCCGAACTGAATATTGTGACCTCGGGAGAGGGTCGTTTCGATGATACCCACCCCCCCCCCCGGAAATTAATATTATTGGTAATTTATATTTTTGAACATATCAACTAACAGAAATATACATCTTTGGAAAAGTAAGTAATCACCATCATAATATAAACCCATATCTCACTAAATTGTGGCTCGTATCTAAGTACCAAACAAGACCATTGTTTTCAATCGGGAATAATCGTTTCTCTGACGAGGCAGATTACACGTCTTGCCTTTTTATTATATAGCTTTTACATGATTTTTTTAACCGTACTTTGGGCAACCAAATATCTTTGCCTGTTCATATAGTAAAAAGTCATCTTGGGTATAAACTTGGAGAAAAAGTAAGAAGTGGAATTGAACATCTCAAGCACACAAACCTTGAATGGGACAGCCGGTTGTGTAATTGTATCATCAGACAATTTCCCCCCTTTTTGCCTGAACTCCTGAAAGGAAATTTAAGCCTATAAATTCACAATAAAATGTATTTGACTTCCAACTTTATCCACAATTAGGTATGTAGAAGAAGTTGAGCATTTATAAAGTCAATAAGCGAGTTTGTAATTGCATACAGCGCATACGTGAAATTCGTATTCACCAAAGCGACCGTTTAATGGATCATTGCTTTATTTAGTCAAGCCAAGTTATCTAGTAGGCATATTAGTAGTCATTCACTAAATAAAGCAAACTATAATTCACATGTATCTAGTCAAGCATTGATTAGGCTGAATGAATACATATTATATTGATTAATTTCCTCATGCCTTACGATTATTGACGAAATATTGCTAGCATTAACAACAATTGATATTATTGCATTATTTAGTCAAGCCAAGTTATCTAGTAGGCCTATTAATACATCAATATAAAACTGTCAATATATTCTTCGTGGTGCGAGTCCCCCTTGCGTGTTTAGATCATCACATTTCCAACAGGAGGGGACTTACAACACGAGGAATATATTCCTCATGATCCCTCTAAGAGAAATGTTATGATTTTAACACGTAAGGGGGACTCGGACCACAACAAATATATAAACAGTTTCAAAGTATTTTTAGTCATACTTTTTGATCATAATTGAGGTTCCCTTGATGTGTTGAATAAATATTTGCTGTTATTGTTTATGACTTAAATCAAAAGAATCAGAATAAAGTACACTGAAACCGTCAATATATTCCTCGTGCGAGTTCACCTTGTGTGTTAAGATCATCAAATTACCAATATGAGGGGCATTACAGCACAAGGAATATACTCCTCGAGTTCCGAGTCCCCCTCTATGGAAATTTCATGGTTTGACGGTCCACAAACGTATATCATATATCGAAGGAGCCTCCCCAATCCATGTCAACAACTCTTGTAGGAATTTTCGGTGAATACAAATTAAAAAGCACGGCGAACAGTCTGTAAAACATACACTAAGCAAGGGGCGAGTTAGTTTTGAAGATAAGTTCATTTGACCTATGACACGTTGAAATTCAGACACCTCCAAAATCTACGAATTTATTTGCATACGCACTATATGAGAAAGAATATTGTCATTTGCTTTTCCAACTTTAAGAATTTGTTTAATAAATCCACCGTTTCCTATACGAGCTTAACCCAGAGGTTGAGATAAATGAGTTGGTGCCATCTGAATCCATTTACAAACCTTGGTCTGCCATATAGGCCTCCTAGGTGGATCATAAGCCATCTTTGATATCTACCAGATGACCTGCATGTAGGATAGATATAGAAATTAGGTCGACAGATAGAAGTTACATGTTGGAGTTTCTGCCTGGAGGAGCTTCGGACACTTACCTGCATGAATGCAGGAAATATCTGTCATTGAGGTGGACATGGTAGCCTGAGAAAAGTGATTAACATTTTCATCCAATGTTTCGTCTGAGGTGGCCTGTGGCATTAATCATTAGCTCTGGTATGACATTGGTGGCTAGCCCATGTTTATCGAAAGAGAATTATGAATCCATTACGACCAGTTTAGTTGTCATGTAGCAAACAAGAATTATACACATCCAGGATGCCGTGGAGAATGACAGCATAATTCGTAATAATAATAATAATAATAATAATAATAATAATAATAATAATAATAATATGCATTTCTATAGCGCCATCTATCATTACCCTGGCTTTAGCCTAGCAGCCGTTTATACAGCGCTCCAGCATTTCAAGGAATAAATTCCTGCCAGGTATGATCCACAAACAGAGTTACCAATCCTATATTAAACAAATGTCTTTCGTCATGTCTAAAAATGTGAGTTCATTCATTAACAAATGTAAATGCTAACTTTGGTAGCCTTATGTTTCAAGATGATATCCAAGATTATCAGCATTATGGCAATCAAGATGGCTTCTTTATTCATAATTAAAGACTAGAAGAAGTTTTGGTTTATTGGCTGCGGTTTGAATCACTGTTCAATTTATCCGTCATGGATCCCATCGTCTATTAAAAATGGACTGATGTAGTGCATTTACATTTATATCATCGTAAAATTCACCCTAACTATTTTTTTTTTAAAGAGGATTGAGACACCAGTTAAGACCATATACATATATATATATATATATATATATATATATATATATATATAATATATGTGTGTGTGTGTGTAAGGCGAAATTAGACATGAATAGTACTCTAGGATTTGTTAGCACATTTACAGCACAATAATGGCATGAAACAGATCTTTAAATATCACAGCATTTAAAAAAAACTGCAGTCGGCCAATTTAAAACCAGTTATAACTGTATTCATATTAAAAAAAAAAGTTACGACAATGTCTTTCTAAGCTCTGACGAAAAAGATATGGATGATTAAAAACTATCTGTTTGGTATTTCTCCATGTTCGCTGGTTCATGCTATTGTGAAGCTCATTGTCACGTACAACCCAACATCTTATTACAGTATACTCTAATTGTCATGAAACTAAAAAATATTGAATTATGTAAAACGAATTATAATATACACATGTTGGTATGATTATTGCAGGAGATAACTTCTCCTGCTGAATCGTCAGACGTATACATTATTCAAATCAGACTACTTTACTTAAAAATCATATATACAAAGGGATTGATTGTTAAAGCTAATCTTGAGCTGTGGTAGGCCTATGGAAATTGAATTTTGAAAGAAAATCGCTATGATATATTCTGGATTGTTTATCCTGCAGTACATTGGTTCAGGGGCGGCCGAGCGACTTCCAAAGTGGGGGGGGGCACCAACAAAAAAGGGCACTTTCTATAAAAAAAGGGCACCTACAGTGGGAAATTTCAAAGCGAAAATATACCATTTTTTAGACATTGGTATATACCCCTACATTGTAATTACATTATCACAGATGATTTCAATATTTGTTTCTCTTCATACATCATACGAGATATTGCTTAAACATCATACTTTACAGTTGGGTGTGATGTCTGAATATGCATTTACGAGCGAGCGAAGCGAGCGATAAAAATTTTAAAGATCTGTGAGGTCGCAGTGCGAAAAATGACACTATATAAAGAGTGAAAAAGCCAATTGTGATGGGGTTATAAACGGAAGACTGAAGAAACCTCTGATAAGTAACATAATTCTATCATCTCTAAATGTGAGCGAGCGCAGCGAGCGACTTTGGGGAAAATTTCTCTTAGTCCCTTTAATAAGGGGCACGTTTAATGATTACATGGAAAGGGGACAATTATCGAAAGGGATAAGATTAGAAAAGAAAAGGAGCATGTGTCAAAGTACAAAGGATAATTATAAGAGGTGAAAATGAGGCATTTTTTTCACCTGAAAAGAGGCACTCACCAGTGATGAACAAGAGGCATTCACGAAAATGGTAAATAGGCATTTGTTGATGGAAAAGGGGCACCCATCAGCATTTGATAGGGGCGTTTATAAGAGGTGAAAAGGGGATAGGTACCTTATCAGAAAGGAAAAGGGGCACGCATCATTATTAAAATGGGAATTATCAGAGGTGAAAAGGGGCACTGACCAGATATGAAAAGGGGCACTTATGAAAATGTAAAAGGGGCACTTATAATAAAGGAAAATGTGCATTTGTTAAATGAAAAGGGAGTAACGTTCAGATTTTTAAAAGGGGCAGTTATGAGAAGGGAAAGGAGCTCTTTCTTTTTATTGGGGGCACTTATCACAAGGAAAAGGGGCACTTATTAGAAAGGGGAAGGGGTAGTTATGAGAAGGGGAAGGAGCTCTTTCTTTTTATTGGGGGCACTTATCATAAGGAAAAGGGAACTTATTAGAAAGGGAAAGGGGTAGTTATGAGAAGGGGAAGGAGCTCTCTCTTTTTAATGGGGGCACTTATCATTAGGAAAAGGGGCACTTATTAGAAAATAAAAGGGGCACATGTTAAAATGAAAGGTGTGCTCATCCGAGTTTAAAAAGGGGTACTTATTAAAAGGAGAAGGGGCACTTCTTACAAAGGAAAACAAGGGCAGTTGTCAAAGTAAAAGGAGCACCTCTCAGTTTTGAAAAGGGCAAATATCAGAGGTGAAGGGGGCACTTATCAAAAGTGAAAAGGGGCACTTCTCGTACCTGAAAAGAAGCACTTACTAGAGATTAAAAGGGGCACTTATTCAAGATAATTTCAAGTTTCATGAGAATGGAAAATGGACACTTATTGTAAAGGAAAATGGGAACATGTCGAAGGAAAAGGGGCACGTGTCAAAAATAAAAAGTGCATTCGTCAGAGGTAAAAAGGGGGAAGGGGCACTTTTACTAAGTAATAGGGGCACTTGTCAAGGTAAAAGGGGCATTTTTCATATGTAAAAGGGGCACTTCTTACAAAATAAAAGGGCACTTTTCCTATGTAAAAAGGGGCACTTTTCGAGTGTCTGAAAAAGTGGGGGGGGGGCACTGTGCCCCCCCCCCTGCCCCCCGGGAGGGCCGCCTCTGCATTGGTTGTCTGAACCAGTAAAATAAAAACAAACGCACACAAACATACCAGGCATCATCCTCGATAAATAACCACAACTCGCACATAGTGACATGTGTTATGCCTAAATCTTATTTACCGCGGCGACCTTGCAGTCTAAAATATAAACGGCCAAAAGCAGTTATAGGACTGCCGCAGCATTCCCACGGTCACATACTGTAAGGGTACCCGCTCGCCGTATTTTTGAATTTGTGGAGACAGACAATCTGTGGCTGCTGTACGGCCTTTGAGGTGATGACGCACGGTCGCTTTTTGACAATTACTAAGGCAAACGCAAGGTATCCGCGAGGTATCCGCAAGGCGGTTGAAGTGGGAGCATGCGGCGACCGTGCGGCCAGATTGATACTATCGCTTCACCCCTGGTGTATATAAAATGCAATGCCACCGTAAGCCCGACGTACGGTCGCTGTGAAATCGTTCTACGGCATGGCTACAGCGTGTCTTATCGCTACAGCGGACCTAGAAATGAAAAGAGTTATAATTCTGCGTTATATAATCCCACGGCGACCCGCACGGCCTGTAAAGATAGGGATACGCAAGTATCTTTCGATTTTGGGGGCGTACGGTACAGGAGCACCAAAACGTTTTAGTTCAATTTCAACTTCAAATGCTGTAGCTTCTAAGTACATGTAGGCAACTACCAAACTACTCTTCTGATACCAGAATGAAAATGAACAAGATAAACACTAATATAAAACTACTTTTCTTAGTAAGGAGAGTTTATTCAACGCTTATTGGGACTACTCTTTACACTTTTGACAAATGAAATTTTGGACTTAATAAAGATATATTTCGGAAATATTCTTTAAAAGCCTATTTTCATAACTAGTTTCCTGTTTCTCAGGTAGAATGTTTATCAACACTTTGCACATTGTATTTACAACCCAATGTTCAGGTATTTACAATACTAACGCAAACAAAGCATTAATTCATAATATATTTTAAAAATATGGCAATATGATGAATTCAATATATCGGTTCCTGAAATTGTCCACACCACCTCAAAAGATTGGGTCATAACCCTCCATGTATAGATACCTTTAGTTGTTATTGACATTGCATTGATAAAACCTGTTTTGAACCTGAATCGATTTGGGTCTAAATGCCCCTCTAAAACTCTTCTTGAAACGTGTTGATAACTTTGAAAATTGAAGGAAATTCGCCCAAATAACCCATATCTTAATGCCAAGCTTCTCTTTTTTTTAAATATATACCTCACTATTTACCTCACTGTTTCACAGTTGTGATGAGTACCTCTCCACTTTCTGCTCACGGTGTTGTATTACAGCGTACAGGTTGAGTGTATGCGACTTACATAAGAGGTGCAGTGCGTATTCTATCTCCGCATTACACATGGATCGGTGCACAAAATAAACAATGATTCAAAAGGAAGGAATTATATGAATGATCACCTCACATTTTCAGAGTTCAAGCTTTGTATTCAAAAGGTTTTTTTATACGATGGTTGGTGTTCGAAACCTAGCTTTTGTAAATAATATTTAAAGGAAACCCTGAACTACCAATACTATCGCAAATAAAATCACAAAAAAGCATGTTTTTACCTAAATTTGCGATGATAATTAGTCCCGATTCCGTGAAAGTCGGTGACATAATGTAGATAATTAAATTTATGGTGGGTCAAGGTTTCTTCCAAATTTTATTCACAAAATACTTTTTTTATTAAAATTGGCTGCTACTTTGGACGCCCCCTCCGATTACGGTGTGTTTGCTACAAATACTTTACAAAAAAAAATGAAATATTGTGTAGTATGATAACATCTTTCAACAACAAAAAGTGCTTAGTTTGTGGTGTAGTGGCAGGCAACTCAAAACATAAGCATTATATTTGACTTTGCCCCCCCCCCCCNNNNCCCCCCCCCCCCCCCCCCCGCTTGTTGTTTATATAGCATTTAGTGCATTATCGTGGACCTACTTCTTTTTCTTCATTGACAGGTGAGCAGCGCCAATGTTAAAAGTCGCATGAAATATGTCTATTAACGAGATTAGAAATATATTCAGAATCAAAAGGGTTGCGTATAGTAGTATACTTTCCGGCAAGATAACAAAAAGTTAAAATGGAAAGGTTTGCACCTTAAATCCTAAAGATTGATTCAAAATGAGAAAAAGATTAATGATTGCTTTGACATGAACCTATAATCTACACTTACCATTCAAACATCGGATCTCGCATGTCATTGAGCCCCACAAAATATATTGGATGGATCTCGCTGCGTGGAAGTTGTGTGTGTGTAGGTAGAGAAATGGAAATTTGAAAAATTAATTTGAAAAAAATATATATATATCAGGAGTAACAGGATCGGACGTGTAAATAATTTAAGAGATATATAATCAAAGCGACATTGTCTTTCTTTCCTTCCTTCCTTTTTGGCGCGCCAAATTTGCGACTACGAAAAAACAAGTAAATTGTGCAGTGTGAGTACAAGTCCTAGTAAAGACGTTAAACTTTAAACTTGTTATCTGTCACAATAAATTCGCTTACACAGTAGTAAACCTTACCACTGGCATTATTTACCATGCCTTTCTAACAATATATACTACAGGGCATCCCCTAACCACTGCGTCATGCATTCATAGCTTTGTACCCGAGTATTACAACATTCTAACAGACTGATAAATCATGTCGGGCATGCTTTATGATATGAAGGTCAAAGGTGATCGTTTTCTTTTCATCTATTCAATCTGATAATCTGTGCATATCAGAATGTGTCATTGTTCGCTTTCAGGTAGGCACTCAATGGCATATCATATGAACAGGTTTTCCGCCTGCATTGAAGATGTACGTCTACCACGTATTAGACAATATGAGTGCACAAATAGAAAGGAAGCAAATACAAATCTCATATATTATCATGACTTCTACATGGGGACACCTTTTCTGAGCCTCCGAAACTGTTTACAGAGTAACGGACGTTTAAATACAAGTGATTTGCTAATGTGAAGAGTTATGTGACGTATTACATCTATGCGCACTTTGATATCATTTCGTCTACTCAATCATTCAACGGTTTATCCACATTTTTGCTCAAAGTTAGAGCGAGAAGGAGAGAGAGAGAGAGAGAGAGAGAATATGTGAGTAAGAGGGAGAGGTATAATATAAAGAGAGAAAGCCTGAGTTTGGATAGGGCAGGTTGGATTCCCAAAATAATATTCGAATTAGATTCCCCGGACAAATTCATTGCGGGATATTTTTGAAAATATATTTAATTAGTATATATTTATGTTAAATATTGAAATACGTTTTACAGTGCTCATCAACCTTAACCTTATAGAGACAGACGAGTCTGTAAGTAGGTATCGGTCTATATTTCTAATTATAGTTCCCTTTGCATTATATTACTGCACTTTATAGGTCAGAAGATGATTACAGCTTTTCAACTTGCTTATTCCCCCTTTCTTTCTGTTTCTTTTTTTTAGTACTTGCCTACTCTCTTATCCACTCCCTCTCTATCTCTGTTCCTTCTCTTATCGCCTGTTCAATTACTGCCAATGAATTAGTCTAGATCAATTTCCCGTTTATAACTCTACTGTATAGCTGATTTATAGCTCCTCATATTACAATTGCTTTTCTCTCCGCGCCTCTCTCTCACTCTATCACAAACCAATCTCTCGATCAATTGGTTTAATATACCGTACATCTTCCTTTCTCTCAGGTATAACTTAAATACGCATTAAAAGACAAATATTGAAGAATGCATGAACTAAATTTTAGTTCTTTTAAAATTGTATTCACTGAGAAAAGGAAAAGGTATTTGACGGTCAATGGTGTCAAATATTCTATACAGCAGAAATATTGTGGTGTTTCCAGAGGGTGTGTTTATTCAAAATTCAAATATCCATTCATATGCCACTCGTCGAAAAAGAACATGTTCATCAACCCAAGAACTTACTTCTTCACTTAATTCATTAAATGTTGCCGGCGTGAAGAAATAGAACCAATTACCCGCTTGAATGCAATTATGTTCGACTGTATCCGTTTTGTTTGGCCCTATTTATAACAAATTTGGTTCTTGTGGTCCAGGGAAAATCTCCTATAAAGAGTTTTTTGCGACTGCGTCGGGGTTTATATTGCATTTCGTCTACTTTCCATAAGGTATAATAATCATTTGACGATTATCACTATCTATGATCAAGTGATTATGAGACCATATCAAAAGTAGACGAAATAGGCATTAGACAAATTGAGAATTAGACTTACTTGAAATAAGACTAAAAAAAAGAAGAAGACCAAATTGGTAGTGGACGTATAAGAGATTAGACCAAATGAAAATTCAACCATGTGGACGTAGCATAAGTGGACAAAATATGGGAACAAACTAATTGGCTAGTAGGCGAACGGGCGTCAAACCAAACGCCAATTCGGCCTTCTTCACAATCCACTGACCGAACTGCCAATTTGAAATTAGCATAGACTTAGTGATCTCATAACTAAAACATTTATAATTTTCGTATTATTTGTCGGATATATTCAAAACTTTCGACATTCCGTTTACTTTACGTGTCTGCATTAATACAAATTAAAAAGGGTTGGATGGACCTTAAACTGAACACCCCCCCCCCCAAACTGATCCTACTGATCATAGCAACAGAAGCCCGCTGTAACTAGGGGTCCAATGGGCACTAATTTATGGATGTGTTTAAGGCACGGATAAACCGCTGCAGTATACTCCTGTATATGTGAACGAGCGTTTATGCATTAGGCTCTGTGAGTACAAATATATATACATGTATACTCCAAATAAACTTACCTATTGATGAAGTTGGAGGGAGTGGAGATGGTGGGGAGGTCTTCCAGTAGCCTCCCGTTTATTCAGCGGCTGGCTGAGTCGTTGCGAAATGTCCGGCCCGATTTAAAAATGTTAACCCCCCCCCCCCCTTGAAAAAAATCCTGCGTACGCGCTGCTTGCATCGGTAAACCCTGTTTATTCGACAACATAACAGAGCGTCATCTCTTCGCGATATTATTGTTGACCATTACGTTTTGGCTGGTATGTGTCCTTACCTCAGTTTGGCCTATTTATGCCGTCTTTCCTGTATAGATTGACTTCAATAATGACCAATTCGTCTTCAGCATGTAAAAGTAAATGATGCTTAACATCATCGGAAAGGGAAATCATTGCATTACCACCATCCAACTTAACGTTGTACCGGACCAATTATGAAACACTACAATTAAACAAAAAATGATTTCGCAAGAAGCTAGAAACATATTTTTTAAGGATTACCTGATAACATTTTCAAGTGGACTATCAACAATTAATGTCAACTCAAATCTCATGAGACCATGAAAGTTGTGTGTATTTGCTCGTGTCTGTGTAATTAGAGAAATGGAATTAAGTAACATTAGTTTAAAAATAAGCCTGGAGAGATTGTCAGGACGGACAGTGTAGAGACTTCAGGAGATAGAAAATCAGAGCGACTTTGTCTTTCTTTTTATCTTTCTTTCTTTTTTCTGGGCAAAATTTAAAGTAAGATGCGACTTCTTAAAAACAAGTATAGTTCAACTCCTCGTAAAGGCGTTAATTGTAAACTTCTTATCCGTCAAAAAACATTCTTTTACAGAGTATAACGCCTATAAGCAAGTCAATATACACCATGCCTTTCTAACTACCCAGTACCACAACACATCCCCTAACCACTGCGTCAAACCTTCATAGCTTACCCGAGTATTACAACATTCCAACAGAGTGTGAAATCATGTCATGCTTTCGGAGGTGATGAGGCATATCAGAATCTGCCATTGTTCGCTTTCAGGTAGGCCCTCAATGGAATATCATATGAACGGGTTTCCCGCCTTTGCGTAGGCCTACCCAATGTGAGTGCACAAATAGAAAGAAAGACAGATACAGATATCATATGTTATCATGACTACTACATAAAAACACCTTTTTCTGAGCCTCTAAACCTGTTTACAAAGCAATGAATGTTAAATCAAATGCAAATGATTTGCTAATGTAAAGAGTCATAATTATGTATTCAATATAAGCGCTCTTTTATACCTTCTTTCTTACATTTTACCAAAAAGGTCATTATGTTGCAAATGAGGAACACATGTATTCCCAGCAAACAAGGTGTGTACTAAATAGACACTGTCTAATGTCTGTATGAAAGGTTGACTTTTAGGTTTACCTTTATACCTCCTTATCACCAATGTTTCTTTAGTCTATAGGCATACAACGGTTTGCCCATTTTTTTTTCCTCAGAGAGTAATAGAGAGGGAGGGAGGGAGAATGTTTGTGTCAGAGGGAGACAAAGGGAGAGAGAGAGAAAGCTTGATCTTGGATAGGTTGGGTTGGACTCCCTACTTGATATTCCAATTAGAATCCCTGGAAAAATGTATGGCGGGTATTTAAAAAATATATATATTTTATTAGTATTTTTGTTAAATATTTATTTACGTTTTACAGTTCTGATCGACCTCAACCTTAGAGAGTAGCCTGTAAGTCGTTATCGTTTAATATTTCTTATTATAGTTCATTTTAAATTGTATTACTGCACTTTTTAGGTCAGAAGATAATCAAAAATGTTCCGAACTTGCTCATTCCCTATTTCTTTCTGTTTCTTTTGTCAGCACTTGTCTACTCTCTTATCCACTCCCTCTCTATCTTTCTCTCTCCCTCTCTGTTTCCTCTATTATCGCCTGTTCAATCACTGTGACTGAGTTAATGTAGATAAATTTCCCGTTTGTAACTCTACTGTATAGCTGATGTATAGCTCTACATAACAATCACTCTTTCTCTCTTTCTTCTATGTCTACCTTTTCTCCCATTCTCTCTCTCACTCTATCACATACCAATCTCTCGATCAATTGGTTTAGTATGCCGTACATCTTTCTTTCTCCCATTTACAACATAAATACTCATCAAAATACAAATACATGTATTGAGGAATGAGTGTACTAACTTTTTTTTTAACCCACCGAGCTGATAATAAAGACATACACACTAATTTACTATGATAACATATCGAATGAAAACAAAAGCGAAGGCAATACAAAACTAGGGATATTAATTTAATTTATACAATGTTTGTCTATATATATAATTATATATATAGAGAGAGAGATTAATCCTTAAATTTTGACTTGGTCCATGGCAAAAATTACAGAAACAACATTATTTTCATAATTGACATGTGTAACTAAATAATAACCCAGTCAAATAAAGTTCCGAACAATGATACAAATCTGATACAATCTATATTCTAACATTCCTATGATTCAAGTGTAGGCCTACTCTAGTACTAAGCGTTCGTCTTTACGTACTATGTCGGTATACCAACGAAAGAAAAACAATCCATACAAAGTGTTGCAGGACACCATTTCGACATCGGTTGGCTTCTTCTGTAATTCATTATTACACACTTAACACGATCGCAAAAAAACTTTCGAAAATCACCAAACGTAGTCTCCATGGCGTGGTTTACATGGTGTATCTCCTTTTGAACTGTGTGAAAATTACATGACATATTACGTAACTCGGATATGTTGAATGGGGGCACGATACAAGAGTCCTATCTCCCACCTTGGAGCAACGTGTCTGACACGACAGGTTGTAACAACTACTCCGAAGATCAAGATACATTAATCTTGATCTAAGGAGACACGTACCATGGACGAACAAACGGACGAATATGTTTTCAACGGGCATTACAATTTGGGTATGGATACTGCCCCGAGTTGATTTTTCGAAAGCCTTTGCGATTGTGTTGATTATGCTACGTTGTTACGACAAACTTTCACTGATATATACAGTATATAAATATAGGTCAAAACCACTACTTAAATCATACAATGTCTCCTTTTCATATGTATTTTTTACAGTACGCAAATGAATTCATAATTTAAAAGTGCGTGTATGTGTGTGTTCCAGTGTGTGTGTGTGTGTGATAGCAATTTGCTATATTTTACAAACGTGTATTAATCAGTGCATATTACTAGTAATCTGACAATATTTACGTGTTCAACCGACATTTAACGTTACTATCAGAAAGACGTACTGACACAGTTTTGCGAACCTGAGTCGGATCAGAGTTGATTCGCATGCGGAGACAGATAGCACATAAGACCAACTAAAATCACTGATGACATTTAGCAATAGGCCTATACCTTTGACATAAATTTACCTCATCATTTACACAAAACTAAATAACAGCACTACTTCAATACATCAATTTTAAGGAGTAGGTCTACACAGAAATATGAACGCAGTTCACATCATATCTTGGGAACATCAAATACATGAAGAACTGACTACAATTCTTACAATACTTTAAAACATCTCAGGAGTATCAAAATACAAATGTACATGAGCTTCAAATTCTAAGATTTAAAAAAAAAAAAAAATCCGTTATAATTATCGTCTACTTTAATTTACGCTATGCATGATGTCAAATATATTGTATGTGTCAGAATAGAAAAAATATATATAAATGTACATGAGTAAACAAGCAAAATTCACTTGTCAAAGTGAATGACCCAGCAAGAGCCGAGAAAGAGAAATAACCTCCTCATGTGCAGTTGATAGTATTATACAATTATACAAACATTTTGTTGATATATATCAATTCATTATTATAAGGTTTGAATAAGTTCATTTTGAATGAAAACATATTTACACTGTACATTGTACTAGAAGTACTACCTCTAGCGCAATTTCAGGTCACCTGCGACAATATGGCCCCGTAACTAGCTGCAATAGTGGTACCCCTGAACGCGTCCCATTTCTGTATTTTGTAACAGCTCAGTGAATACGCGCAAGTCATCTGCTTGTACGCAACAATTCCATTCGTTATTTACACTTAAAAAACACGGCGTTTTACCGAGCAATATCTGAACATGCCTTTACCTGTTGAATATTAAAGTTGAACGCAAATGCATCCCACATTCTACATATTGCCATAGATATATACAGACAGTATTTATGACGGGCAAAAGATACACATAAACAGGATGGAATAATTTTAACGCAGATACTCTCTTAAAAGATCGGGGTATCAAGGAAATGAAAATGGAAGGTCGCAATTTACAAAATGAGAGATTCAAAGTACATTAGTGTTTTAAGATATTATCACAAATATATATCAACAACAGATATGGGACATTCTTTGTTTCATAACAACCACCAAAAAGATATCTTAATGTATATATTTCACGTACACAATAACAAAACCCTTGGTTAATTCTTGAATCGATACTTTCCCTTCTTCCATCTATGGTGAGAGTCTCACGAGAATTAGCATCATAAATATATAAAAAATCCGTTTAGTCATGTTTCTCTTGATAATACCTCGAATTACACGCCCTTAATTTGCATTTATGTATTTTCCTAAATTTTCAAATATAATTTACACTTTGTAATGCAAATGTGTATTTATTTTGAATCTATGGGATCAGATTTTAGTAATGAGTATAAAATTTATCAGATTAGAGAGCATGTATGTTTCATTCTAATTCAATTTCATTTCAATCCATGATAACATTGTATAAATATTACATATATATATATATATATCTCCGATCGTATAGAAATGTACAAAATTGCATAACAACAATTAATACATATAAATATGGAAACAAGAATTATTGAGCAAATTTTTTCAAATTGTGTTCTGATATTAAAACGGTTGGCAAGGCATACCTAAAAGGTGTTTTCTCAATAAAAGAAGTTGTAGCAAATACAAAATTCCTGATAAAATAGCAATCACAAATTTATTTTCTCTTTCACTTATATTACCACTAATGCAAACTTCCTTTTTTTTCTACGGCATATTTCATTCTAGTACTTAAAGAGAAGGTTGAGTTCTGGGAAGAGGTGACAAATAATTCGTGAACTTTATCATCTGTTATAATGCAGGTGTGGAAAAACATCAGATAAGACATGTTCCCTGAAAAGCATGGCTCTTCAAATGCCTTCATATTCTAAATATGTCATGTTTATCGTAAAACTCGGGGGGGGGGGAGGTTTTTTCGCCACGTGTTCGTGTAGTCCCATATACATCTTTCTGTGTACAGTGTTTGTAACTTTACCAAATTTCTTATCATTTTGATGATTCCAGATCCTTGCAATACAAACATATTCTTACATGCTATGTGATCAACCTTTTCTGGTCGATTCCACACCGTTTCTTTCACAATGCAATCGCATGACCACTACTCAACTTCATCTTTAAAAGTAAGATCACAAAGAATTTAACAAAAATAAACATATAAAAAGGCAATTTCATTAGTCTTGACCGTCATCACCTGGTGAAAATGTAAACATTACAATAACATATTCCATAATCTGAACATGAGCTATACAACGGGTGTTGACATTGTTCTTGACTTAATTTCTTCAAAACTCCGTGATGATGTTTTAAGTACTAAAAAGTGAATTGTATAATCTTAGATCAGGCTTATGTACAAAATCATGCATGATACTTCCTAAGCCAATGCAATTACTGTTGACTACAAGTGACAACTGACGTCATAATTTTAGATGAAATGTGTGATATTTATTTATTTATTTATGCATGTTCACAATTTCACAATTCATTGAAGTTAACGCACATGAAAAATGAATATAATATAACAAATCATTTTCAATTTTACAATCCATGTGAATTGACTTCATGTGAGAAAGAATATAACAATTTTTTATCAAAGATAAGTTGCAACTAATATACAGTTTGAAGAATGAACACAAAAAGTTGATGAAACATAGCAAATAGAGCTTGAATCGTTACACGACCTTTCGAATATAAAATATATGACACATAAAATTCCTAAAGTTTTGAAGTGAACTATTAACACTATTTACAAAGTAAAAAAAAAAGGGATTTTGTTAAGCCTAGTAACAGAATTAGGTTCGATTTAATTAGAAGTGATATATAGATTATAATGTAAGTAATATCTTACATCTGTGAAATGATAATACATTTGATTGCTCTTTTAAAGGAGTATATGTATATTAATAACCCGAAGAACGCAGGACTGAGAAGCAAATACACTTGTTTGCAATTGCTACAATAGGTACGATCATGTACCTGATGCTGATATATAAAACAAATTGTAGTGATATTGCCTGCCTCTACTTTCTGGGAATATTTATATTGGAAATATTGCCTTAAAAGAAAGAGTTTGCCCTTATCATATGACTCGGGGCGATATGATCCTGCTGCAGGCAAAACATTCTGATGTCCCCCTCAAGGCCATCAATCAAAGGGGAACTTTTATTAAGCTACGCAACCTTTACTCTAAAAATGGTGGTATACATGTTTATATATATTATTGGAACAATGTTGTCCTCAATAGAGAAGCAATCATTGCATCTTATGGAGTACCAAATAATTTATTGACAAGACGAATTTTACCAGCCTTCCTTAAAACACCCTTCAGAGCTTCGCGCTCTTCGGCCTCGGTTCGACTGTCTCTCCAATCTCGAAGCATTGATAAAGTACCCATATATGAAACATCTCCGTTTCTATCGTTTGTGTCGACATA
>BEXV01005207.1:4405-15716 GCA_003118195.1 Hemicentrotus pulcherrimus | reverse complement strand
GGGGGGGGGGTTAAAATTGTTTTTTTTTTAAGCGGCAGGAGGTTAAAATTTTAAAAAGAGGCTGTAGTGTTGCTACAGAAATATCCACTTCATCTTTCAACTGTAAACTGTTTTTATATATTTTACGCGAGCTAGATTTTGCATATTAGAGTATGCATATTGTTCATATTGTCCTATTGCTCTCTCGTGGATCACAGAAAAAAAGAAAAGTTTAAGTCTCATGCCTCAGTCACACCTTTGATTTGTTTCTATTTCTATGGTGATCAATTTCCTACTACGAGCATTCAATTAGGTGTAATATTGAGAGGGATAGCAAATAATTTTTTTTTTTATTTCTTCAAATTGATAATTTGGAATTATTGTTAATCGCTGTTACAAAATGAAATATCCACAGTTGATAATGATAATGATTTTTTTTTTCATAATTTTTTATATAGCGCTCAATACACCAATCTAACCATGTGCTTACCCCGGTCATCGGATTCAGGCTTACCCGAACACAATGTGTGCTCATTTTCCACTCCCTGGGGAGCATATGCCAGCCAGTCGCCATTTTACAAGCGCACTCTTGCTCGTCCAACCACATGAACGTTCGCATCCTACCGGATACCCATTTAACACCTGGGTGGAGTGTAGCAAGTGTGGGTAAATATCTTGCCAGAGGATATTAGTGCCGTGTCGGAATTCGAACCCTCGACCTTCGCATCTACAGTCGAGCGCCTTAAACCACTCGACCATGACACTGTAGTTTCGTTGAATAAAACAAATAATCTGACTTTTGTTGCCTTTTGACCATGTATACTTGGTTACAATATCGCTAATTATATATATAAAAATGAATATGACATGCATTACCTTTCTTTCAATAGATTATGTAAACATATTCTAAATTATTGGAAACATTGAAAACAGTTTTGGAAGATCAAACTATAATTGATTCGGTGATTTCTGCTAAAGTGGGGAAACGCATTTTTTTTTTCATCGAAATTGTTCATTTGTATGATGTATATATAGCAGTTATGTGTTCGTGTTCCTCTTTTTCTCTTTCACCTCATCACGCCCGCTCTCTCCCTCCTTCTCTTTCTCTCTCATTTTGTCCCCCTCGCTCTCTGTCTCTCGTTCTCTGTCTCTCGTTCTCTTTCCCTCTAAATCTCTCTCCCTCAACGTTTCTCTTTTACCAGCCTCCCCCATGTTCTCTTTACATAGGCTTTATATTTGTTCCCTATTTTGTGTAGGCCAAACCAGATATGACTATCATTACTACCAGCAACCTATGGATCAAGAGCGAAAAAAAAAAAAAAACATTTACTGTGAAGATACATTTTGCTGATGAAATCACACAACGTTAAACACGGATAAAATATCTTACAAGAACAAATATATTTCACAAAACTCTGACACATGTACACGGGAGTTCACCACATAATAAACAAAACGTTTTAGATGTTCTTATCCTAGCAAAAAGAGCCTTTGAAAGTTCCCTAAGAAACTAAACGCAGTATATTAGTTTCAAATTGAATGTACAGGCCTATATGCACACATGCTGGCTCATTCACGAATTTGAATGACCACCGAATAGGCATTATATGAATTTGAATGATCTATGCACGAAATGTATACGCTCTTGGTAAACATTTGACTGACCCGATTTTAATTTTGAAAGGTAATCCAACGCTGCGAGTGTTACTAATGCTACGGTCACAAAGGTTCGTACGACCGATAATTTCGTACGGATCTCCCTGTTTTTCCATTGTCTTCCCGAATTTCCATTGT
The DNA here is from genome assembly GCA_003118195.1 of Hemicentrotus pulcherrimus. Taxonomy (NCBI): domain Eukaryota; kingdom Metazoa; phylum Echinodermata; class Echinoidea; order Camarodonta; family Strongylocentrotidae; genus Hemicentrotus; species Hemicentrotus pulcherrimus. The sequence goes on along the minus strand of BEXV01005207.1, from coordinate 13,943 downwards.
CTGAAAATCGTTCGTACGGCGTTCGTAGCAGTTCGTAAAAGGCATTTGTGACTGAGGCTTTAATTGCGCATGTTCGAAAAGTGTGAAATTGGACGCAAAAACTATTCATATGTCAGAAGGGGATAAGTTGTGCAGAATGATGAAGAGTTGAAAGTATGGTGCTTAGATACGTGTGCAAGTACAACGATTAGGATAAAATAAAGATGAAAAGTAATCTAGTCAAATTTAAAAGGAGCTTTAGTCTGTTTCCTTGAGAACAACATATGCATTGGTCTTTCCTTACGTAGCAAAACAATGTGAAATTTAAAAGGGATTTCATATTTTTCCTTTCTGGAGGTTAACATAATATATAGGTATCCCCTTAAGTAGCAAAAATGTAAATATGAATCGCCTGTGAATGCTAATAGTAAACAAATTAACTATTGCGATATAGGGAATAAAAGAAATGTGAGATGGCGAGTGTTTTTTTCTGGAAGACAAATCAGCATATTTTTTAGAAGAAAAATAATTTGTTTAGTCGAGTTCACATCTCATTCACCACCAACAATCACTGATGAGTTGCAGCGTTATACAGAAATGGCGAAAACGATTACAAACTAGTTGCAAACAAGAGCGTAATTCACTAATCAAGAGTGCGTATTTCTTTAGTCAAGAGTCCATAATTTCAGTTCATGGGTTGAACGACATGTTTAAATTAAACTTATTTTGATCAAAACATGTAGTTTGTAAAATATACATATTGCTCCGGTTGTCTCATTTTGCCAACATAAAAATCGGCGGATCTGACACTTTATAGTGATTTTGTGTGAGATTGCTTTGCTAAATATAAAATACAAGAATCTTTTCCATATCTTTAAACTATCATTGATATTTGATAATTAAACGGATAATAAAATAAACCTACCAAACTACACAATATAATAAAATACTTGACTGGAAGTAGGGGAGTTTGGTGTGGTGCACAATTGCACCCCTCTGTTAATAATCGAATAGTCCATGGTGTTCATGAATATTCATGTTCCAATAGAATGACACAAAAAGAAGACAAAAGATTATTAACTGATATGTTATGGGCCCGAAATGTTTGTGTATGTTTTTCTACTCGTGCGTGTAGTAAAGAAATACATTTTTTTTTAATGACTAATAATATATAGATAGATAGTCAGAGCGACATTGTCTTCGTTCTTTCTTTCTTCCCTTCCTTCTTTCCTTCTTTCTTTGTCTTTTCCGTGCATATCGGAGTTAACGTGCAAATTCGAAAACTATTATTGTGCTGTGCAATCTGAATACATGTAGTAGCAAAGACTTTAAAACTTTAAACTTAAATCTGGCACAATACATTCTCATTTAGAGTATTAAACATAACCACTGCCAATGTACACCATGCCTTTTAACTACCCAGTACCACGATATATATCCCCTAACCACTACGTCATACCTTCATAGCTTACCGTGTATTACAATATGTTTACTGACAGAGTGTGAAATCATGTCATGCTTTATGATATGGAGGTCAAAGGTGATGATATTCTTTTCATCTACTCAATCTCATAATCTATTCAGACCTAAATGTCTCATTGTTTGCTGTCAAGTAGGCAAATAATTGAATGTCATATTCAAGGGATGTACCCGGGCCTACCCCTTAGACAATATGAGTGCACAAATAGAAAGGAAGGCAAATACAAATCTGTTATGTTAGCATTACTACTACATGAGAATGCCGTTTCTGTGCCTCTGAAACTGTTTACAGAGCAATGAATGTGAAATCAAGAGAAGGTGACTTGGTAATGTGAAGGGTTTGAAATGTACATAAGATCTTTAATTACTTTTAATTACATTACACTGAAAAAAGCACTATGGTCTTGTTGATAAAACTACATTTGAACGATAAGCTTTTCTTTATATATACATGTCCATTTAGGTCAAAACTAGAATGTACATCAAGCAATTTCTCAATTCCATTGGTATGTAAACATACACGAATACATATAAATATCATGTCTTTATCTCTCTAATGGATGTGTTGGCCACTGTGCAACACACGAAGCCATTACAATATAAACATACCTATAATTATCATTATTACAACCATTACAATAATGTTAACTACTACATTTATTACTATTACTACAGCTGATACTGCTGCTACTACTTCTACATTACTTCAACTATTACATTATATTGCAATTATTATTATTGTTATTATTACTATTATTGAAGTTATCGTTATCGTTATTAATAATTATAATCATTATTGTTACTATTACTATTATGATTATTATCATTATCGATATTCCTACAAGAATGAATATGTATATATATATATATCTAACGATTCCCGGGAATGAAGATCAACCGCCATGCATACACCAATATTTAACAAGAGCCTCTCAATCTTTGAAAAGTACACTACATAAGCATCAAACCTAAACATCTATTGAGTTCCTTGTATTACTTACACAATAAACCTTTTCTTGTACACAAGAAGCCTCTCCCCATTATAAGCTACAAGGTTCCCAGAAGGTGTTACGGGGCATGGGCTTATGTAGACGTATCGGTCGTATACCACGATCTTTGTCTCGATGATATCATCACAAGACACCTGATCAACTGCGTAAACATTATCCACTGGATCCCAGTATGTGATGTAAAGTGTGTCTGTCAGTTTGTCAACGCGACACTCTGGCGCGCGCCACTCAGCACAGTGTTTGACCGCCTTATCTTTTCCTGATCGTGAGATAACAGTGAATTCGATATCATCTGTCTGCACAACGATATCACCCGATGACAAGGCTTGTATCTCACCCTTCACCACCTTGCCCTGCATCGTAATTGTGTTTACTATCTTACCATCAGCATGATTGATGACGTAGATATTAGACTGATTGGACTGAGCAGCTAGGATCATCCCATCCATGTCAACATCAACGTACACCATTTCAGATATGCCATTCCTCGGTATGGTGATGTGTCTAATCACCTTCCAATGTCTGTCATAGAGAGTGATCCATCCATCCATGCCGTCACCCAGGCTGTCCAGGCTGCATTTACCACATGCTATTACACGTTGCTATCTATGAGGGCACATGATGTAATGCACACTTTACCATGTCCTTCAATGACTTTCTGTGTGTGTCCAGTGCTGATATTTGTAACATACGTGGCATCGTTCTTTACGTCCCGCACACATATCTCATCATCACTGATCAAACCACATAATATACGTTTATTAACAATCGATGGAATGTCGATTGACTTGACAAGCTTCCATTTACCGATATAGCCATCGATTCTCCCGTAGTATTATTCCCCACCGACTTCACCCTCGACAAACTGCACTCTATGAACTTCACCCTGTATTCTCTCAAGACAGTCGCTAATATCTTGATGAACAATCAAATGTTCATCTAGTGATGCAAGTACTTGAGGAGTTTCCTGTACTAATGTTTTGTCCTCTTGTTTGATTCGTTTGATCTTGGAATCGATTTTATCCAATGTGCTGATTGCGTGCTGATTCTTATGTTTAAGATATTTTATCTTTTGAGGAATCGCCTCGCTGATTTTTTTTTGTCCCTGACTCGACTTTTGCTTGGCTTTCTTTGAGAATAATCTGTTGCTGTTCTGCTTCTTCGTGACATGATTTGATCCGTCTTTCCCTCTTTTTGTTAATGTGTTTTATTTCTTCATCCGCCTCTTCGTCAATCGAACGAATCGCTTGTACTACCTTATCTTTCACACTCTTCAATTTGTCTTCGTATGCCACCATAAGTTCATCGTTGACTGATTGTAAATGTTTACTTGCAGAGGTTGCAGTGGACTCTAGTTTAAAGTCAATCGCTTTCAGTTGTTTCTTCATTTCCTCTATCTCTTGCTGCTTGTCATCCAGATTCCTCCTTCTCTCCAAGATGACATCCGCGATGTCTTCTAGATCACAAGGTTTCTGACAGTGCTCTTTTGTAGCGCATGGATGACAAACGGGGATTTTGTGTTCTTTGCAGTAAAATTTGATCGGCTCCCCGTGTATGATACATGACCATTTCATGTCATGACCTTTTCTAGTGTGCAGCTTGACATTTTTATCTTTCTCTCCTGGGAACTTACAAGCCATGATGAGATGCAAATAGTAGCAAGTATAACCTGTATTGTTAACAATGATACAATGAGGGAAAATGAATAGGATAGCAGAAACATATAATATAATATCAAGCATTTCATATAATACTTTCTTTATTTTCTATTTATTTTTAATATGTTTTATTGAAACAATCAAATACAATCACAATATTTACAAGTAGTAATACAAATATTACAAAAAAACATTAAAAACGTTAATCAAAACCTCACGAAAAGTATATTTACACCATAAGGTGAAGGCAATTACATGCACATGTACCTATACAACATTATATAACAAACTTCCATTTTTTGAAGCGCAAGGGCAATTCGATTTTCTTTTTTTTTTTTGCAATACGATATTCAAGATCTTTATTTTAGTCAATGTAAGTTCCAAAATTGGGTATTTTACTTTGAAATGTGCATCAATAAATGTAGTATTTAAGAATAAGAAATAAATAGGTCAAAACATATTCTTTTCATATCCAAACATTCTTTCACATATTGAAAAATTCACTACTTTGTTTTAATGGTATAACTCAAATGGGTTTTACAGTCTGACATTTAATGAAAAGATGTAGGTAAGTTTCGGGTTTATTATCGCAAATTGAACAATTAGAGAACTATTTCGTTTAAAGAAAAACTTGAGTTCTGGATTGTTTGTTTTTTAATTCTCACAGATTCAAACGAAACTTAATGCACTGAACACCTTTACTGAATATTCAAGATTACAAATAAATGTCATATGCCAAACAATTTTGGTAGAAAATGTATAATGGCTGAGTAATGAACATAGTAAGAAAAGGAAATCAAGGTGTCTGGCCCCCGACACCATTTGTGTAGTCCCATATACATCTTTCTGTGTAGAGTGCTCGTACTTTACCAAGACTGGGCCAAATTTATTATGATTTTGATGACTCCAGAACCTTGCAGTACACACCAATACTTACATGCTATATGATCAACTTTTTCTGATCCATTCCCCACCTTTTCATTCACAGTGCAATCGCATTACCAGGACTCAACTTGTATTGCCTCTTTTTCATAGGATAAATAACGTTATCAAGTATCAATTCTTCAATTTTGTTGCCAACAAGGTAATCTCTCTTTATCATTCTGTGTTCTAATCATATTTTTCTTCAGTATAATCACTGAAATATTCATACTGAGTCAGACGAATATAAATAATACGTGCACTATGGAATCACACATTCGTATTGTAGCGCGTCTTTACTAAACTCAGCACTAAAATCAACCAGTAGAGAAGACAACCACTGCTTATCCAACGTCTGATTATTTTATTTGTAATTAATACAAGTATTTCTTATAATAATATAAAATATTACTTACTAACAGTCTGTTTTATTCCGTTGCGACGAGGACTTCTCCACCATGAGCATGACACAATGAAATAGTATTACAGTGTACAGTTTGCAGGTAGACAATTAATTGTAAGCGCAGTGCGTATAATTTGTAAAATATCAAAAAAAGTCCCAGCGCAGCTTAATGGTTAATGCTCCAGTGCACCCATCGGAAAAGTATAGTTCAAAGTTCAAATCTTAAAGGGCTGTGTTAAAGTATACTCATGGCTCGTGGTAACTTTGTAAAATGTTAAAGACTTCATGACATAAAGCGCTCTTAGCCGAGCGACAAAGCCATTGTCTTATATTATATGATAACCAGAATTAGTGGATTATTAGGTTCATCGATGGAACAGAGTATAAAAGGTCCGGGGTCTCAGTCATGTAGAATTATTGTATGCATGAGCGGCAATAGGTTTTACGTACACACTCTAAAGCTATGGTCACAAAAGAGAGCAGCGACCGACCGATCAGTAGCCTGCTCGGTCGCTGCTGGAATTAATCATCGCCCAGCTATTAGGTCGGTGTCCGGGCGGCGAACGCTCAGGCACCGAGCGTATTTTGGGCGACGAGTGAACAATGAGCAGGCGCCGCCCAAATTTTAACTCGCGACCGAGCGATGCCTGGGCGGCCGCCGCTCGGTGGCCTGTCAGCCGCCGGGCAGAATTGGTTAAAAACTCGCCGCTCGCCCGCCGAGCAGGCTACTTTTTGGTAATGTGACCATAGCATTAACGAGGATTTCTTCTGAAGCCTAAATACACCCCAAATAAGGATTTCGCGTGTTTGTCCCCGAATTCACACCCTTAATAGGTATTTCAAAAAAGGTTTACTCCTAAACAAGTATGTTAACCCCTTGAGCATTTTTGGAGTGCAATAGTTACTATTTAAGTTGTTGAAAATGTAAAATGAATCATATTGTGCTTCTAATGTACTAATGTAGTATTCACAATGTAAACGATTATTTCAATAGTACACTTCTAAATGGGTTTACTGCACAGCCATTATACCATATAGCTCAGTTTAGTGTCATTTCACAACGCCCTCTATCATCCGAGTCAGCAGCCTAACATGTTAGCCTATGGTATTTTACCACCAAAAATCCGACCCCCCATCGTAATTTTTCCATTTGGTAAAAGCAAACATTTTGCCGAGGTAAGCAAAAACGTAAATATTCATGATCACCATGGACTATTCGATTATTTACAGAGGGGTGCAATCGTCTACTACACCAAACTCCCCTACTATATTAAAGTATGTCATTTTATTATGTAGTTTGGTAGGTTTATTTTAGTAAGTGTTTAATTACCAGATATCCATGATAGTTTAAAGATATGGAAAATGTTCTTGTATTTTATATTTAGCAAAGCAATCTCACAAACAAATTCATACCAAGTGTCGTCTAATCCGCCGATTGTCGTCTGCTATATACGTCCAACAAGCGAAAATGACACATCCGGAGCAATTTTTACAGCACTTTCTTTGAGAACAAGAATTACATTTCAAGTTTGATCTGTTTTGTTTAACGTAGTATTTACAAAAAGTACACAATGCATAATGATATAAAGGGACTCTATGGGTTCGTGTGATATGCATACCATGCCATCTTACCGTCTCGCGCTAGATAAGCAAACCCTCACGTCCGTCGTCCACACTATAACCAAATACGAAAGAGCGCCGCACGTCTATCATCTTTCCAATAACTAGCTGGGCGGCAGCCGGTGGTCTCGCCAATAGGTAATTATCNGATTTTAGTCAAACTCATTGTTTTATGGCTTAATAAATATCTTGACCTTGAGAGGGAGGTAAACAACAAAAAGAGTTTATTATTTACAATTTCATTACTTTAGACTCGATTTCAACCGCTACAACGATCACTGAATATTGTAGGATCGCATATGCTTCCAATATGTTCATTTGAACAAAATTCATGACCATATACCAAAACCTTGTATTACCTTTAACTTGGCTGTATAACAACAAGACATGTAGAAGTTGTCAATTCATCACCACTTGTAACCTCGAAAACGGGCCAGCAACGCATAAGCCGCTGTGTTTGCTGGGACGGGCATTGGGTGGAAAGGGAGAACCTTCTGCTACCATGGTGACGTGCGGTCTCGGAAAGGGGATTGAGGGGATTACGGTAAGGGAAACAAAAGACGCGCGGTGCCACGGATTACTTCTAAGGGGCCTCTTTGACGGGGCTTCTCCATCCATTCCAGCTCCTTGCTTAAATCTAATATTCAGGAGCAGAAGATATGAACGGCTGTCTGCTTAGAAAGCATATACTTCGAATTGTTTGCGTGGCAAGTGAACAACAGGTTTCAATGGAAATGCTTGTATTCTAAGTCGACAAGAGTAATACAAAAAACAAACCAAAAAGAGGGATAAATTCCATTTTACGATTATGCGTGTCTGTTATTCCGTATAGTAGAGAGATGGATTAATTTGAGAAATAGGATAAAGGTCGCAATAGACATTGTAGAGAGTTTTAAAAAATATGGAATCAAAGGGACATTGTCTATCTTTCCTTCTTTCCTACTTCACCTTTTTCTTGTCCGTGCACAATTCGAAGTAACATGCGAATTCGGAACAAAAAAAATGTATAATGTGCATTGTTAATGCATATGCTATTAACAACTTTTAAATTTTAAAATTATCCGTCACAATACATTTCCCTTTAGAGCATCAAACATTACCACTGCCAATACACAATGTGCCTTTCTTACTACCCAGTACCGCAAGGTATCCCCTAACCACTACGTCATACCTCCATAGCTTAATACATGAGTATTATAACATACTGACAGCGTGTGAAATCATGCCATGCTGTATGATATGGAGGTCAAAGGTATTGATATTCTTTTCATCTACTCAATCTGAAATATCTATTGAGGCCAGCATATCTCATTGTTCGCTTTTAGGTGGGCATGCAATGGAATGTCATACGAACATGATTCACACCTTCAAATTCAAGTGATGCACGCAGGCCTACCCCATATTTGGACAAAATGGGTGCACAAATAGAAAGGAAGACAAATACAAATCTTATATGTAATTTGAACTAATGCATGAGAACACAAATTCGCTTGTGCCCCTCAAGCTGTTTACAGAATAATAAAAGTGAAATCAACTGTAGGTGGTATGCTAATGTGAAGAGTAATATTATTTGACGTATGTAAAATAACTGCGATCTTTAATATCTTTTTGCTTGCATCATACAAAAAATACAATGTGATGTATAAAAGGAACAAATGTATTCCCAACAACAACAAAAAAGGTTGTTTTTTCTAATAGGCACTATCTGATGTAATAGAATAGAGAGGGAGAGAGAGAGGGGGGCAGGTAGAGAGAGAGAGAGAGAGAGAAAGAAAGAGAGAGAGAGAAAGAGAGAGAATTTGAGCTAGGGTAGAGCGGGTTTGATTTACTCCAAGTAATATTAAAATAGAATCCCCGACACATTTATTTTAGGTATTTTTTATAAAACTATTATCATCTTTCTGTAAAGATGTATATTTAAAATATCTCAACCAATATAGCGAGGGAAAAGACCGGTAGTTATCGACTCGTATTTCTTTCTTTAATTTCCCTTTGCAAATTTGTCTATTCTTTATATGTCAGAAAGCATTTACAACTGTTCAACATCCTCATTCCCACATGTGTTTCTTTTTGTCGTTACTCGCCTAATCTCTTTTCCTCTCTTTGTTTTCCCCTTTCTTCCCGCCTTTTCAATCACGGCTGCTTGATCTATATATACTTCTGTTTTTAAACTCTACTCCAGCTATGGCCGATTATAGCTCAAAAGATCCCGAATTGCTCAAAGCTTTCTCACGCTCTATTACGGTCTTTACGCTTTAATTAAGCTTTGTTACGCTTTGCCGCCGCTTTGCTCGCCGATTTAATTCGCCATCAATGCTGCGTCGGTGTGAACTTAGCATAAAACATGAATACGCCTTAAAGGCCCACTGCACCAGGGGCGGATCCAGGATTTCTTAGGAGGGGGGGGCCCACTTGTTTTTTTGGTCCCCCCCAAAAAATCGCAACGACTCAGCCAGCCGCTAAATAAG
>BEXV01005205.1:7636-19092 GCA_003118195.1 Hemicentrotus pulcherrimus | reverse complement strand
AAGACTGCTCAGTCAGCCAAGAGTACAAGCCGCCACAGCCCTGTGAAACTCTACTTCAGCATGAGATATCTACAAGACCTTAATTGGCAAGTTTTGGGTACAAATTTGTTTTGCTCTGAAGGGAGCAACTATCTAATTGTTGCAGAATGCAGACTATTTTTTAAAATTGTCCTTTCATCTGGAAAATCCTCTGTAATGTACCATGCTGCTACTGTCAACGCACTCTATCGGCTGTCCGCTGAACAGGGGATTTTAAAACGAAATTGGTGACAATGCATGGTGGGCATTTTGACTCAACTAACAAAGACTTTTCTACAAGTAGGGATTCAATCATGTCATGTCCTTGCCCAATTATCCCAAGTCCATTGGACTCATTGCCAAGAACACGTACAAGAAAGCCAGATTGAGTGGCATCAACCCTTACAACTATGTATCCATGCCACTCCCATTGAATGCCACATACCAAGCCCAGCTGAACGACTCTTTTGGAGGAAGATAAAGGACAACTTACCTTCTCCAGCCCGCACAACTCATACAGACGTGGTGACATTTACCATCGTATGTAGCCTTGAGAACGTAGTCAGAAGTATCATCATGACAAATTAGCTTATTACCTACCACCACTCTCACTTGGGAAGTTTTTCAGAGTAAAGGGTTAGAAATCAGAGCAGTGGCTACCGGCTACTGTTCGCGAGCAGTGTCGCGAGCCTACGTCATAACTTGTTGGGACCCCTGTGGACGTATGGTAGCAGAAACCGTCGCCAGCCCGTCGCCACCTCGCTGATGTTCAGCCCGGGCGCGTACATTCCGATGAGGAAAGAATACAGACATCACTTGATCCTCCTTCAAGTGGAGAGATGACTTGTGATCCCATCTACGACAGCGTCCATCCTCTAACCTCAACCCCCTGTGCTGACACGCCTCTTCAAATGGCCCACCAACGGACCCCCTACAGTGGGACGTCTTATCAAGAAACCTGATAAGCTTACCTATTGATAGATTATTTGTGAAACAAAAAGAAACGTAAATCTACTGTCAATTGTTTAACATTGGGTTTAATTTTGTTAACATGGAGAGTAACCGTTATCTGGACTGATCAATCCCTTTGAATTGTACCCAAAGCAAAGTTTAAAAAAGACCTAAGGTGGACTTTTAGACACATGATCACTTACAGGAACATCGATTGACGGGTGTTTGATCAAAAGGACTTTGACTTTGGAAAATATATGTTTAGATACATGTGTATTTAATATTTTGACATTATAGACTCAGTGTATTTTGCTGTAAGGGGGATGTGATATGATTGTGATCTAATATACAACCACGATGTGCTGGATTAAAAACCAAGTTTTCTTTGACGAAATGGAATAAAACATTTCATATAACGAGAAGGAGGAAACTAATATGACTAATGAATATTGCAATCATAATACATGTAAATTCGTAAATGCCTTCGGATTAAAACCAACACAACCTAAAAGGTATGCAACCGCACATATCACCGATGGATATTTACATACAATAGCACTATTCATTAAGTTCTCAAAGGCTTTCAGGGCGATTAATCCTGTTAATCACGATATTCTAATCCATACACTATCACACCATAAAAGAGCGTCCCAGAAAAATACAAAAATCGAAACCAAAATGTATATTGTGAACAAACTATGATCTGTATAAATATGATTCACTGCTTTTCATGAAGTTGAAGTAATATACTTTCAATTGATACTTTGGTAATTTAAATCCATTATTGTTTCACTGCACAACATTGGTTTGGAACTTGCATGTCAAATCATTTTGTAACAGATTTGATGTGTACAGTGAACATGGTTCAAAACGTTAGTATCCCGTGGCAAAATGATCAAACATGACCTGGTGGGAAAATGAACTTTAGAACCAAATGAGAAGGTTGTTTTATGTGCTTTTTCTGAATAATGAAGGCACATATAATATCCATTATTTATCTCTCTTACTTTAGACCTATTGCACACGAGGCGTTTTACCACTGCAACATTCAATGACGCTCAAATGTATGATTATAGAGAACAGGTCCAGAGGAGATCTCAACGCACAGACGCAACCCAATGGGATACGTTATTAAGTAGGGGTATAGCCGCAGGGCGTAATTTGAATTTGTGGAGACAAAATCTGTGACTGCCGTTCGTCCTTTGAAGTGATGACGCACGGTCGCCTTAGTTGGTCCATGGGGCGTCCCTGCGGCGGCTGTAGCTTTGCGACAAAAACTATGGCAGAGGTAGCCGCCAGGCTCCCGCAAGGCACCCTGGAATATAACGCAAGGCTACCGTACGCCAGACATGCAGTCGACGTGGAACCGTTATACGGTATGGCTACGGCGTGTCTAAACTCCGCGTTATAATCCCTCGGTGACCCGTACGGCCTTTGAATATAGGGATACGCCCTTGGGTGACCCTGAGGCTATTGCAGATCTTTTGCGGCCACCGGAAGTATGTCTCGATTTCGGGGGCTTACGGCCGCCGTATCCTAGCCTATAGCGAATATAACCTAGGCATTACCGCAAGGTTCCAGATTTAGTCCGAAACTGTCTGCACATACCGTTGATCGGCAATAAGTACGGAAATGATATTGTTAATGCATGCCTAGGTGACAATTACGGCGGTGGCCACGGGGTCTAAAATATCTACTGCCAATAGCAATTATAGGGCAGCCGCAGCATTTTCACGGTCACATACGGTAGAGGCATGCTTGAATTATATTTGGCCTGCAATTAGTCTATATACGAAGCCCGTATCCCGCCCGAATCCCCTTTTCCGTGGGGAGGCAGGAGGCGGCCGTGAGATTTTCGTACGGATTCACGGAAATTATATAAATTTTGAAAAATCGTAAGCCCGTAGCCCCAAGAGATGTCGTAGATAGGTGGCACAGCGAAATCCCCATACGAGCACTGCGCAGAGGTATTGCACTGATCGTGCAAACGCACGATTTTTCGGTAAACATGGAGGCAAACAACGCTCAAAACTGCACGGCGGATGCACGGTCACCTCTCCTTGGCCACTGTCACTGCACGGCTACTACACTGAAATTGCATGGTTTCCGTACAATCTCCGATCAGCCTCTGTACGGATTTGCCCCGGCCTGCCTCCGAGGGCCAATACATGCAAAAAATAGCACGATGCTCGTAGATTACGTAGACACACAAAACATAGCCCGTATGGCCTCCTACGATGCCCCAAAATTGCACGAAAAATCGTAGACCAATTTATCGTACAGCGCCCCGGGCCGATGTAATCGATGCATGATATACGATAGGGTAGACGCACGGCGTTATCTTAATTTGTGGAGATAGAAAACCATAAAACGGCGTCTGCCGTACGGCCTTTGAAGTGATGACGCACGGTCGCCTTAGGGCGTCCCTGCGGCGGCCATACGGTTTTGACAAATACCAAAGCAGAATTAGGTAGCCGCAAGGCAATCGTAAGCCCGACGTATGGTCGCTGTGGAATGCCTGGATTTCATTTGGCCTGCGATTAGTCTACGGAGTCCGTATCCTGCCCTTATCCCCTTTACCGTGCGGCCTCCGTACGGAGGCAGAAGGCGGCCGTGAGATTTTTGTACGGATTCACGGGCTCCGCGGGGCTCTGCGGCCTCTACGATCTTGTTTTGCAGAAAGTAATACTGATATGAAACATTGTAAGCCCGTAGTCCGTAGACATGTCGTAGGTGTCATCGCACAATCCCCGCACGGGTATCGTGCGGATGACTCGCGATGATCGTTCAGCAAACGCACGATTTTTCGGTTAACATAGAGGCAAAAAAGTCGCTTAAAAACGGCACGTTGGTTGCACGGTCATCACACAATCTCCGAGCAGCTTCTGTACGGATTTGCCCCTGCTTGGCCCCCAGAGCCAATACAAGAAATGGCACGATGCTCGTAGATAATGTAAACACAAACATCGTAGCCCGTAGCCTCCTACGATGCCCCCAAATTCACACGTAACATTGTAGACTAATTTATCGTACGGAGCCCGGGGTAATCCAGGTAGAACCGCTCTACGGAATGGCTACGGTGTGTTTGTCTAATCGCTACGGCGAACCTAGAAACTAGAAGCTCCGTGCTATAATCCAACGGCGACCCGTACAGCCTGTTAAGATACGGACGTCTGTTAAATAATGTGACCTAGGTATTATTGTGCGCAGGGGCAATTACTAGTACCTCAAGGGGGTGTCTATTTGGCGTAGTAAACAAAAACGCCTCGTGTCTAACGAGCTAGATGATGTTTTTACTTTGAGAAACATTACGTTCATTTTCAGTAACTCCACTTTATTTTGGGTTTACGTGTGCCATTTGGTTGATATGTTGCTGATTATTTGCTACTTTTGTTCTGTTGCGTTTTGCTTCGTTGACTTATACTCTATATTATCGTTTATCTTATTTTGTATCTATCAAGTTCATCCATGCCATATTTCTATTTTACATCGCAGACACCCCCTCCCACACATACAAACACACCCACGCTGAAAACGTAGGGAGTGTCGGGGTATGTTTAGGACGACATTCCCATGTTCTCCAAAGGTCCCAGCTGTTGCTGCCTCAAGATGCCGCCCATTCCACCGCAGCGACCAATTACTGCATGAATCAGTGCGCACGACGCACAGTGGGCCAGAGAGGAACCAAAGTGCGCCAAAACTCATGTTTGGGGATTTATTTTTTATAAATCCAGAGGAAATGTTTGGATTTCCAGGGATTTTCGTATAAATTTGATTACCAACATTTTCTCTGATGTCTAAGCTTTAAGTTGATACCAGATTTGGCTGCCCGATTCTGCCCGTTATTATGTTAGAGCCGTTTTCCTTGCAACATTGCCCCGAAAATGTGGTTATTTTGGTCCGCAGTGTTAGAACAAGTGTCACGCGCCCCCTTGCTCCGTGATTTATGACCACGAATTCTTTATGATTCAGCCGCGCATTTTTCGGGGCAATGTGGCAAGGGAAATCGGCTCTAACATAACAACGGGCAAGATCGGGCAGCCAAATTTGGTATCAACTTAAAGCTTAGACATCAGAGTAATTGATGGTATTAAAATTTAAGCGGTACACCGCGGAAATCTAAACATTTTTTCTGGATTTATAAAAAAACATGGATAATTAGTCCATTTTTCAGTGAATTACCCTATAATATATCATGAAGATTGTGTTTCTATTAATTTTAACCCATTTATTCAACAAAATGAAGTATCAGGAATATGTGAGAGCAATTTCATATCAATAACTTAAAAACTTCATGTTGAATTGAACGATTTATAAAAATAAATCACTTTTGCACTAAAACTGTGAATATGTAGGATTTTGCTGTTTCAAGTAGTAAGGTTATACCCTTATTGTGCATACCGGAATTAAATATTTCACTGAGGTATTCCTCTAAGAATTATCTTTCAACTGGGCAAGAAAAAAAATGGAAAAAAATAACCACCCAATCTTAGTTTTGGCGCACTTTGGTTCCTCCCTGGCCCACTGTGCGACGTGGGTTGTACTTGCTTACTCGGTACGGTCCACGTGAGTTCTGTGTGCTCATTGGACAGTTGAACTGGGGAAGTGGCGAGTAGACACGGACCACGCACGTGCTAAGTGCGCCTTTAAAAGACGCACGGAGTCAGTGCGTTGTGCGCTCGTTGGCAGTACCGGGCACGCATGTCACACACACTGGGGGTGAATCGGAAGCCCGACCGCAGCGAAAGTTCCTCATGCACTAAAAGTGCTACGGTGAGTCTGCGTGCTCCCAAATCCGTACAGAGGCGGTACTCACTAAGTACGGATACCCACATTTTGCCCACGTTTTTGCACGTAGACAGCACGCACTTGCAAGTATGGCGGGA
This sequence comes from Hemicentrotus pulcherrimus, assembly GCA_003118195.1. Classification (NCBI taxonomy): domain Eukaryota; kingdom Metazoa; phylum Echinodermata; class Echinoidea; order Camarodonta; family Strongylocentrotidae; genus Hemicentrotus; species Hemicentrotus pulcherrimus. Next base: position 13,237 of record BEXV01005205.1, on the reverse strand, counting down.
TGTGACCACCGCATAACTAACCAGCCATTTTTAAGTCGTGAGATGACAGACGAGAGAGCCGTTCACCACCGCCTTATATCCGAAAAGAAGTTTACCCTTAACTGTTTGATTATTCCTATCTTAGCCTATCGTTCTGTTATGCCATTACAGTCATCTATATATATATGATCTTTGTATTCATTGTTTTGTATTCATATCATTATTACGATGACAGATGTTACAACTGGAAACTCAATGGTTCCATTAAACAGGGGAATATCTATAGCGGTGGTTATTGCAATACTGGTGCTCATCATCTTCATCGGCGTGTACATTTATCATAAACACAGAGGAAACTGGCAGAGTTGGTATGTATCATCAAAAATAATATTGTTATTTTTTGTATCATTATTAGTATGATTATTATTATTATCATTATTATTATCTTTATTATTATTATCATTATTACTTTTATTACCATTGGTTTAACTACTACTACTACTCCTACTACTACTTCTACTTTTATTATCATTGATTTTAATCCTGGACCTACTAGAATGTCCCTGCTACTACTATACACCTACTAAGACTAACACTATCATTTCTGCTTGGTACTTGCATGGTTGGGTAATCCCTTTGGCAGCTCACTTCAGGAAGCTATACTGGGATGGTTGGTGAGGCGAGTAACTACAAGGAGTGTCCTGAATTGCAGGAATGGTGTGTGGACAAAGCATTCGTTAATTTACAGTCAAATATTAAAAAGTCCAGTGCAAGTAAAAACCAAGCTAATGAGCTTAAATATGGGATCCAACAGGGGGCTGCATCATTCTGATGGAGGGTATAGCAGCCTCCTTGAAGTTGGTTATTCATGTTGCATTAACTGCTGAGCCTGGCAGATGATTCCAGATACGTATTGCTCTTGGGTAGTATGAGAACTTGAAGGAGTCAAAAGTTGCAACAGGAATTACATACTTCAGGTTGTGGTCGTGTCTTCCGAAGTATGTAGCAGGGATTAATAGTTGGTGCAGGTATGGAGGCAAAACTGTGATGGATCTTGTAGAGAAGGGTGCATTGGTCGAGGATTCGTCGTGTATGAAGCGTGTCCAACCCTAGAGCTGCCACAAGAGCTGATGGTGATGTGGTGTATCTGTAGTCACGGTACACAAAGCGAGCCGCCGTTCTTTGTACTTGCTCTAGCATTTTTGTGACCGTGATGCTGTGTGGGTTCCAAGCCTCAGAGGCATACTCCAATTAGGGGCGTACCAAGGCTGTGTAGACCCTGGATTTTACATCCCTGGTACAGGATGAGAGGGTCCTGCGAAGAAGACCTAGAGTACGGCTTGCTTTATGCCGGATAGTTTGGCAGTGCTTGTTCCTACGAAGATCAGCAGAAACTGTAACTCCAAGGTACTTGTACTCTTTGACTCTCGGGATCAGTCCATTTGACAGGTGGTATTTTCGGATGCTGGGAGTACGCTTCCGCGTGATGGTGAGGATGGCGCACTTTTTCACGTTGAAGTCCATCATCCAGTTTGAAGACCACCTGGACAGCTGTTGGAGATCGTCCTTTAGGATTTGATGGTCCTCAGGGCGTCGAATCTCACGATAGAGGGTGCTGTCATTGGCAAAGAGACGCATTGTGGACTGGATGCTGTCTTGGATACCGTTGATATACAACAGGAACAGGGTAGGGCCGATGACGGATACCTGGGGGACTCCAGATGTTACATCCCGCCATGTTGATTAAGATCCATCAACTACAATTGCCTGTTGTATATCAGTGAGGAGAGACATTATCCACTGGAGTGAGTCACCACTTATTCCGTAGTACTGAAGTTTGGTCGACAGGAGAAGGTGTGGTACTCGAATGCCTTCTTGAAGTCCAAGAAGATTATATCAGCTTGGCTTCGCTGCTGAAGGATGGAGGACCAGTCGTGGAAGGCTGTTGTCAATTGAGTTGTGGTTGACAAACCCCGTCGGAAGCCATGCTGTGCATCGGTGAGGATATTATTCACCGCAACATGCTTCGACACAAGGCTCAGGATGATGTGTTCCATTACTTTGCAGCAGACGCAGGTGAGCCAGATCGGTCTGTAGTTGGAGGTGTCACACTTTTCTCCCGACTTGTGTATAGGGGTAACTAGTGCTTGCTTCCATTGGGCTGGAACGATGCCACTGTTGTAGCTTCGTTGGAACAGGAAAGACAGTGGAGGAGCAATCTCGTGGGCAACCATGCAGCTTTAGGAGCTTGGGTGGAAGTTCATCAGGTCCGCTGGCCTTTGAAGGGTCCATTTGTTGGAGGCGTTTCTCGACACGGGTCCTGTGAACGTCCAGGTGACCAATAGTTGGAAAAGGAGGAGGTTCTTTCTGTACAAGAAGGTGGGGCTGGTGAGGAGTAAAGACAGACTGGAAGTAGTCGTTCAGTGTCTCTGCCTTGTCTACACTGTGAAAAGGTTGGGCAATATTTTAGCAACACTTTGCCCAACGTTGTGCCAATAGTCAACCCAACCATCATTGGGCAATATTTTGCCCAGTGGTATTGGTAAACATAAGCACCCTACTTCACACGTGCATAATTGTTTCGTATTTTGACCAAAATTTGGGCAAATATATGACCTTTCAACTGCCCGACTACGGTAGCCCACTTGTTGGGAAAATCTTGACCAGCTGTTGGGCCATTGGGAAAAAAATTGCCCAATAGATGGTTGGGTTGACTATTGGCACAACGTTGGGTAACTGGTCGAAAAATATTGCCCAATTTTTTCACAGTGTAATGCTGAAGCGCATAGTTTAGATGGAGTACGCAAGGTAGGAATACCAATGTTTTCAGATCGACATGTCTTGATGTATGACCAGAAAGACTTTGGGTTGTCCTTAAAGCCTGCCCCGATAATGTTGTTGATGTACTCACAGCGGGCTCCGTGCACATTCTTGGCAACTTGGTTCCTGTATTGTCGGTAGGCTTTCCACGCTGTGGAGCAAGATGGTTGTGTGCCTTCTTGAATAGTCTATCTCTCTTCCTCATCTGGCATTTCAAATTAGGAGTAACCCAAGGAAGATGTTTCCTGTCTTTGCTCATTTTGGAAGGAATAAGCTCAGACAAACACATGTTCAAGAAGTTAGCAATGATGGACCAGTTTGTCTCCACTGATCTTGTTTCTGGATCTGATTGGAGAAATTCTGTCGCAAATTCAGCTGCTGCATCTCTCAGTTGCTGGTCGTCAGCTTTGTGAAACTGGTAGATCTTCCTCAGGAGTTTGACCAAGAAGTTCTTGGTTTGACAGAGATCTTTGGATTTGTAGCACGAGTAAAAGTGACGATGTTGTGGTCAGATATCCCAGACTGAATGCACACGTTCTCATCCAGGGCGGGATTTGACGTCACAACTAGGTCAAGGATGTTGTTGGATGAAGGTCGGGTAACTTCCCTGACTGTTTGGGACAAGGAATTGTGTAGAAGGATATCCAACAGCTTCTGGTGACAAGTAGAAGTGGCTGGATTTATAGTCGACTGGTCATCCTTGTTAATATTACACTGTGAAAAGGTTGGGCAATATTCTACAACACTTTGCCAATAGTCAACCCAACCATCTATTGGGCAATATTTTCGTATTTTGCCCAACAGTTGGGCAATATTTTCCAACACTTTGCCAATAGTCCACCCAACCATCTATTGGGCAATATTTTCGTATTTTGCCCAACAGTTGGTCAAGATTTTCCCAACAAGTGGGCAACCCTAGTCGGGCAGTTGAAGGGTCATGTCTTTGCCCAAATTTTGGTCAAAATACGAAACAATTATGCACGTGTGAAGGAGGGTACTTACGTTTACCAATACCACTGGGCAAAATATTGCCCAATAGATGGTTGGGTTGACTATTGGCACAACGTTGGGCAAAGTATGGACAAAATATTGCCCAACCTTTTCACAGTGTAGGATGAAGGAAGTCGCCGGCTATCAAGATGTTAGGGTGGCTGCGTCGGTGCCTCGTCATAATCTTGGACAAAGACTGATGCAAGCCTTCAAGACCTCGTTGTCTGTTTTGGGGGGCAGTAGTAGCTACAAATATACAATGGCTGGGCATTGGCAAGTTGTACGTTGCACCACTGTATCTCACAGTCTGAGTCAAACTCTGGACATTCAGTGACAATTTCTACTACTACTACTCCTACTACTACTACTCCTACTACCACCACTACTACTACTACTACTCTTACTACTACTCCTCTTCCTACTACTACTAATACTGACAGCACTCACTTATGGACCCTCCGAAAGTTGATTTGATACGGTTTATAGAATATATCAAAGCAAATGCACCGAATTTCCGTTTAATATGTGCGTATTTGGTTTTTGTCCTTGTCCATTTTCTCTCTCTCTCTCTTCAATATCTCAATAAAAGTTGTTTTATTTATGTTTTTCTTTAACACAATCGCATCAGTTATTCTACAGGATGTAATGCTAAGAATCGCGGTAAGGAGACAAATTTGGTTATTACATCAATTCCTAGTCACATTTACATACGGACATCATTCAATAGTGTAGAAAATGCATGGCTGTCGGTTCTACGTTATTCTATGTCGTAGGTAGGCCTACTGTATGTCACAGGGTTCAAGTCCCGCCGCGGCACTAATGTCCTTTGGTGAGACATTGATCTACATTTGCCACATTTGCCACATTTGCCACACAGGTATCCCGTATTCAGCGATATATAAATCCAGATTTTATTTCAGATTTCATTGTCATATATTAAACGAATTTGGCTTTCAGTCATTTCATCCGCGTACGCTTATTGTAATCATTCTGGTCTCGGTGCATGATTATCAATGTTACATTCATTTTCCTCTCGGGGTTTCTGTAATGACTGGCAAATTTTTAAGATCCACCATTGTCTAGTAAAAGAGTATTCAAATTGCATGGGATATTAGTGTTCAAGCTGGGCGTGGTTTCAACGCTGGGACATGGTTTCATTTATTTCTATTCAAATTTCATTATTGTTTTTCTTTCTTCCTTTTCTTTAGATAGCTAAAAAGGTTTTTCGTCTTAGTATGGGTTTTGTATCTTTGTCGTAAAGTTCCAAGTATTACAAACAAAGATCAAGATATCACCTCAATACATCACCAATCCTAGACTTCAAAAACGTTTGGATAAATATGTTGTTTCATACAAATCTGAAAATGAAATTCACTTAATGAATGTGTAGTCCGATGCGGACATTCTGATATTTTTTTAATCTGTTGTCACTGGTTTATCTGCCACATATCATGCTAAGATCATCTTTCATTTCTCAATGTGTGACAGCTTTTCCAACAAATGAAAAGGTATGTAATCGTTTCAACAAAACCCGTCGCCCTGCAGTGCATCCTCCCTGCTTTTAATATGAAACTGTGCTTGAAAGTTTGAACTATAATATATGTGTACTTGTCTTGCCAAGCTTGTGTATGGTGATGTGCCTTGTTATCTAACTGTAAAATGTGTTGATGTAACAATGCATGTCCCAGCTACTTCTTGCATTCAAATAATTGTATGGTGGCGGAACCAGGGGCAACGGGGACAGCTGGTGTCGCTCCCGCCCAAACATGAGGAGGGAGGATGAAAGAAAATTAATAGGAAGACATTTTTTTT
>BEXV01005202.1:3120-14703 GCA_003118195.1 Hemicentrotus pulcherrimus | reverse complement strand
CTTTTTAAATTCTTTTCCAACAAAACTTTTGTAAATAGTAAAAAGTGCATAATTCAAAATAATATCAACATCTTTTTCCTTCTTTGATTTAAAATCAATACCAAACAATAGATGACATGGTTTGAAATTAAAATTAGACATGAAATATTTCTTTATAGTCTTTTCAACTTCATTCCAAAACATACTGACTTCGTTACAAAAAAGAACATGTGCATACAATCACCTTTCTGATTACAATTATAAAACTGATCATTGGCATTAACTTTCCATTTAAACAAATTATATGGTATCGCTAAAATATTATACATGAATTTGAAGTTGAAATTGGTTAGTAAGCTGTCTTTTATACTTTTTGACTTAAATGACCAAACATTTGACCATTCAGGTATAAATTCAATTTCCAAAGTATTACGCCAAAATTCCTCTGCTCTAGATTTTTCGATTTTTGTTTTAATTAACTCATGATATATTCTTTTAACTGTCAACTGCCTTACTGAAATCATATCCTCATTCAATTTTATATCATTATATACAAACGCGGTGGATCTAAATTGCATAAACTCTCTATGTTTTATATTTATATCTGCAAGTACTAACATATTCCCGAGTGCTTGAATCGCTCTTCTAATACGTGCATATTGACTAAACCACCTTCCGTCCTTAAATAATATTTTTGCACTTAACTCATTAACTGGTAGAAAACCTTTACCATCCATTAAATCCCCAACAAATAAAATGCGAGAATTTATCCAATTCCCATAAAAAAGTATTTTCCTTTCATACGTTACATTCTTATTTAGCCAAATCATTTCCCTACGATAGTTGTCAAAAGTACATGATCGATACAAGAAAAATGTCATAATTAAATTATAGTAGAAATGAGGCATCTTATTCTCTGGAAAGCTTGTGTTTTTTTATATTATATTTACAATTCATTATAACCTTTATACCACCAATTTTCTCAAACCAATAGTCAAATATACATTTGCAACCTGCATTAAATTCATCGCTAAGATATTTACAAAACCAATTAATATTTAACGATGCAACCTTTGTTTGAACATCTAACATATCTAAACCACCTTCTTGAATACTATTTAATACATTTGACCGTTTAACCTTTGCGGGTCTCCCTTTCCATAAGAAATCAAAAAATAACTGATCGAGCTCTTTTATTATATCTTCAGGACAAGACAACACTTGTGATGTATAAATGATTTTCGACATTATCAATGATTTTAATATCATTATTTTCCCTTTAAGCGTGAGATTTCTCTGTTTCCAAAGATTTAAAAGCTGTTTTATTCTTAATATCCTTTCTTCAGACCATTTCATTTCTAAGCCTATATCTTTATTTTTACAAAAATAAATACCAAGTGACTTAACAAAAACATCTTCCCATAACATATTTCCAATAGTACTTGTTGGATTGTTGGTTCCCAACCAGAGGGCCTTTGTCTTGTTTTCATTTAATTGAATTCCAGAATACTTTTCGAATTTCTTAATAATATTTATAGCTGTATTACCTGACATAACTGTACGAACAAATAATGTCTTGTCATCTGCTAATTGTACTATTTTAAATGTTTTCTCATTACAACCAACACTCAAACCTATGATATTGTTATTTTGTCTAATTTCATTTGCAAGAGCTTCAATGCTAAGGATAAATAATAATGCAGATAGGGGACACCCCTGTCTTATACCTCTTGATGGTTTTATATCTTGTGTCAACCAACCGTTCATTAGGATATTAAGATGAGGATCACAATACATCACCGAGACCCACTTCCTGAAGTTATCATTAAAACCATAGCTTTTCAAACATGTATCAACAAATTTCACTTCTATTGTATCAAAAACCTTTTTAAAATCGGCAAATAAGATTGCACCATCAATCTTATTAAATGCACTATAATCTATCATATCTTGTATTAATCTGTCATTATAAATGCCACTCCTGCCTTTAAGATACCCTACTTGGTCTTCACTGATTAAGCGTGTTAAAACTTTTTGGAGCCTGTTTGCCAACACAGTTGCAAGTATTTTATAATCGGTATTAAGTAATGTAATGGGCCGCCAATTCCCCAATTCCATCGCATCACCACCTTTGAATAGCAGAGTAATGACTCCTTTCCTTTGCAAATAGCTAAGCTTACCCTTTTTATAACTTTCATTAAAACTGTCTAAAACAAGATCTTGTATTTCAACCCAGAATTCCTTAAAAAACTCCACGGTTAGGCCATCTATACCAGGAGCTTTATTAATATTCATCCCTTTTAGAGCATTTGTTGCATCTTGAATTGAAATTAATCCCTCACATTTTTCGGCTTCACCTACCAGATAAATAAGGATTATTTATTTTCTTAAGATATGTTTCAATTACTGCCGGATCCGGGCTTTTTGTCTTGTATAAGCAAGAATAAAACTTTTCTACAAATTTTATCATTTTACGGCAATCAGTTTCTAATTTTCTGTCTATTCTAATTCCAGATATATACTTTCTCGCACCATTTCTATGCTCTAAGTTTAAAAAATATGAAGAATTGTTTTCATTTTTTTCAAAATGAATAACTCTAGACCTAACCTTTGCACCATTGCATTCCTTTTTGTAGTACCTATTAATCTTCCTTTGTACATTTGCCATCTGCTCTTCAAGCTCATCATAGCCTCCACATATTCGTTCATGTAGTTCATTCAGTTTTTTTTCTAGGAAGTTTAGTTCTATCTTTTCAGCTTTTCTGAGCTTCTTAGCAAAAGAGATAGTATATTTTGTAATCCTCAACTTACATAGGTCCCATGTATACTGAAGATGAAGCTTTGATCTCAATTCATTTTTTGTACGACGAATAACTTCTTTTATACCATCTTTATAAACATCACTTTTCAGGAGCGAATTATTCATTTTCCAATACGAGGAGCCACGGACAGAATTACATGATAAATTTATTGTCATAGTAACAGCACAGTGGTCTGGACACATGGAGACTGGTTTAATTGACACATTATTAATAAAGTCAACAAAGTCAACTTGCACAAGCCAGTAATCTATTCTCGAAGACATATTCAAATACTTACTTCTATATGTATATTGTTTTTTAGTTTTGTATATCTTTCTCCATACATCAATCATCTTAAACTTTTTAACAAACTGCCTATAGTTTGTTGGTTGTTTATAAACCACTTATTTCCCACCACGTCAAGACGTGGATTGTTAACACAATTGAAATCACCCCCTGCGATTAAAACATGTGAGCCAGTAGGCCTACCATCATACTGAATCACAATCTTTTCCATTTTTAAGAAAAATGATTCTTTATTCTTCTTCTCTGTAGGAGAGTATATATTCATCAGAGTTACCTTTTGTTATCTATTTCAGTGTTTTATCATCAATATCCTTCCATCATCCGATGAATAAATCAGAGTCACTGGTATTTGAGCATCCTTTTTCACGAGAATTGAAACACCTCTGCTGTGATTACTTCCCAATGAATGGAAAGTACTACCATTCCATTTCCTTTTTACAGTATCATCTAGATCTTTAGCGAAAAAAGTTTCCTGTAAGAATATGACATCTGTACCTTGTTTTTCTAAAAATGTAAATACCAATTCCCTCTTGTCTTTATTCCTTATCCCTCGTACATTGAGCGACAAAAGTGAGATACCCTTGACATCATTCATTTTTTGTTCGATCCCTTTCTTCGCCTTTTCCTGGTTTTTCTTTTACTCCTCTCCCTATGACTACTCCTTGAATCATGTGACCCTCTTGAATCACGTGACTGGTCGGATTCTGATTCATGAGATTCATGTGAGTCGCTATCAGCTGAATGATCTACTTGTTGTGACGGCTTTTCTTCTCGCGACAGCATATCACGAATGCTTTGCTGTTTTTTCGCTACTACTCCGTTCTTTTCTTCCGGCCGTACCACTTGCACTTCTCTCTCTCGTGCTTGCTCTACCGTAGAACTTTTGTGTGAACTCTCTGTTACGATGCAATCATCATGCCTTGCCCTAGCAATGGAAACAGAAGCAGAGATTTGACCCTGTAGTTGTTGCTCGTCCCACTCAAAAGCGCGGTGCCCGGGATTCTTGCATTGTCTGCAGACAAAAGGTTTGGAGCAAGTAGAGGCGTGGTGCCCTGTTTTTAAGCAACGTGAACACTTGCTATCGACGCTTCGGTCAGCTGACCATCATGAAATATGCGGGCCTTGAAAGGAGCTGTGCTGACATGGCGGGCAAGCGGCTGCCGTGGGTTATCAATGAAAACAACCCTGTCACCGTTAAGCTGTCCGCCTACCCTCAAACGCTGCCTAACTATTTCCCCCTTCACTACATATTTCCATCCTTCTAATTCAGCAACAATGAGCTCATCAGAGACAGATAAGGGTACATCTTTGATAGTGACCCTCACGAAATGCTCAGATTCGTATGAAATGAATGGGTTCCTGTCGTGAACACTCACCATTGATCCTCTAAGTAGAATCCCACTGCTAATGAGAGCGATCTTTGCCTCTTTGCTAACTATGTAGATCCGCCATAAACCTCTGATTTTCTGCACACCAGCTAAGCGTTGGGGGGTCAACAACCTTCGCAATGGCTAGGTATAACTCTTTCCCAGTTGCCATGTTGTTATGATCATTTGGTATGTCCCGTTGCCTGATGTACACTGGCTTCTCTCCTTCCCTTTGGGCGGGAGTGATGGGCGTGGCTCTCTCGGCGAACGTTGTAGTAGAGCCTGCCTGGTCCGAATGTACATTTAGATTTGTCTCATTTTTCTCACCTTCCTTTCTACTAACGTCCCTTTCTCTTCCTGAATCACGTCCATGCACCATCTTTATCACTGTGATTATGTCAAAATTCGAAATTACTTGCCTTTTCCTTGAAAAAAAGAAGATATTCCTGGACACTTCCCATACAACCGTGATTGTCTTGAAAAACGCCCTCTACAAACATTGTAATTTGAAAATGTTTGCAAATATAATTCAAAAGTTTACAATGAGCACATCGTGATAAGGACATATTATAATACATGTAACATACAATTTGGTTTGGTTTGAAGGTTCGTTTTATCTGACTGCTATAAAGCATGTGTACGTCAGTAAGTAAGCAGATGTGATCTCTGATCATTTTCCAGTGCCTTTTGGAGTTCCACAAGGTTCTCGGGTGGGCCCTTTGTTATTTTGTCTGTACACTGTTAATCTCAATTCAAATGTTCAAAATAGTTTTCCTGAGATATCATGCAACTGCTATGCACCTGACACACAGCTTTATGTATCATTCAGACATGATGAACATGCTAAAGAGCGGTGTGTCTAACTTCTAGAAACATGTGTTGACTATGTATGTGGATGGATGTTGCAAATAGATTCACGCTTAATAATGGCAAATTTAATTAATGATAATTGGCACATCTAAACAGACATGCAAAATAAACTTAAACGGTGTATCTATTGGACATTCTGTAATAGAACCATCTGTTAGTGCAAAAAATCTCGGAGTACGGTTCGATGCGCATTTGAATATGAAAGAGCACATCACAAATATTTGTAAATCAGCATACCACATGATCTATAATCTCAGACGTAATCGTACATATTTAGATAAGGACATTACGAAATACATTGTTCATGCCTGTATCACCAATAAGTTGGACTATTGTAATGATCTACTGTATTATGGGATCACTGACTCTCAAATAGTGAGATTGCAACGGGTTCAAAACAATTGTGCAAGGCTGATCTATGGGTGTTCAAAATTTACACGGGTTACCCCAATTTTAAGAAATCTACATTGGTTAACAGTACGCCAGAGAATGTTATTCAACATCTTGCTGATTGTATATAAAGCACTTCTCAGTCAAGCTCCCACTCATTTTAAAGAACTGTTGAATTTCAAACTTATTCAACACAATCGCAACTTGCGCAGTTCCCGAAATACTTTGTTGCTGCAGATCCCATCTATCAAAACAAAAATAACGCTAGGTGATCGAGTATTTGCTTGTGCAGCCCCCAAACTCTTAAACATCTTACCATTTGAAGTCAGGAAATCACCATCTGTGAATATCTTTAAAATAAAACCAGTGAAAGCACATCTTTTTAATCAAACGTAAATTTTAGCATATCAGAAGCTCTTGTAGCGCAGTAGAATATATACTTAATGTTGGATAGTTTCTGCGCTCTGTAAATTTATTATTATTATTATCATATATTATATTTAAAAAACAATCCATAATATTCCATGAAATAATGAAATGCGTTCAAATGAATATACAATCATCCATTTCTGATTATGATAATAAAGTAATAATATTGTTTAAGAGCATAGTATACACACATGTACATCATGAAAATTTGTCACGGTAATACTCCTCCTATCTACGTAAATAAAATAGAGGGGAGGGATATATATAGATAGATAGGTAGATAGATGGATAGGTGTGTAGATGGGATCAAGGAGATATAGAGCAAGAAAGAGAGAGAGAGAGAGAGAGAGAGAGATGGCGATAGAGGCATAATGAGAGAAAGAGAAAGAGATGGAGAGAAAGAGAGAGAAGAGAAAGAAACAGAGGGGAAAGAGGGGAGGGGGTTAGAGAGAAATGAAGCGAAAAGTAGACGCGGGCAATCTGCAGCGGTTTGTTATTTTGATTATTACTATTTTGTGTAATTATATTCATTATCACCATTTTAAACAACATTATCATTATCATTAGAACGATCATTATAATAACAAAAATAATAACCACAACAATGATAATGATAAGAATACAGATAGAGATAATAATATATGAGGGTTTTCGCTCCCGTCCTCTCGGAAATGGATACTCGCCCCTATTTATTGGAAATACTTATTCAAATGCATACCATCAAGCAATGGAAATTTTCCATAACGTCATGTTTGCACTCGATACTAACATTTTCACGGCTTTTACCAAAATCTGGCACACATGGATTGTGACATGCACTTTTCAAGGCGATGTCACTCAGTGTCCATGTATCATCCGGATGAATATCATTAAAACTTAGCTTTTACTAGTCTAGGAAATCAATCGCTACGAAGAAAACTAATGGTTTTTCTTGTATTTGAAAGTGTTTGGTTGGGATATCTGAGGAAATGATGATAGGTTACTAAACGAATTTAGTAAGCCTAAACTATTTTTTGGGGGTATAGAAATGGTCCATTGAAAAAGACAAATCTAATCATCCATTAAACTGCTGGCACATTTCTCTCTAGTTTAACACCTGCTTATCAAACATATACGGTTGCAATAAATGCAACTAAAAGAATCAAAACTGTTGTTGTTTGAATTGTTAACACGACTACTCGGCAAGACATCTTACTAAACACTTGCAGAATCTTCGTGGATTTTACTTGCTTCTCCTCTTCTCTGTTTTCAACATGGTTTCCATCTCGATCCATCTCGTATGTGCTGCTCCCTATGGTTGTTAGCTGAACGGAATCAAATATTCCATGGCCTATGAAGTAAATAAGTAGTAACAATTTGATGAATGAAGATATATCACAGGAAAAAAAAAAGTAATCTTCAATTAGCAAGAATGGTGGGAAAAATGCTGGAACAGGCAGATTCTCTCATTTCATTACTAGTATTTTGGTCCTCACTACGTATTAAACGAAAATTGAAAAGTTTAATTAACAACTGACATTCAATGAGAAAGGGGGGAAACATCAATATAAACTTAGAGGTCCAGTATTTTCTAAGGCCCTAAGTAAAGGAAAATCGACTATCTACCAGGTTTGATTGCACACACGATGGCAATGAAAAAGAGAACTTCTATTATGAAGATAATCCATACCTTCCACAATTACGTTATCCTCATTGTTTACATGTCGACACAAGTCGTTTGTGCTGGTCCCTATGGTTTTTAGCTGAACGGGATCAAGTTTTCCACGACCTTTGAAGTAAATAAGTAATAACATATTATACATGAAGTTATATCACAGGAAAAAAGATGAACTAATTTCTAATTAGCAAGAATGGTGGGAAAATTGCTGGAACAGGCAGATCCTCTAATTTCATTACTATTATTTTGGCCCTCACTTAGTAAACGAACATTGAAAAGTTTAATTATAAACTGATGTTCGATGAGGAACGGGGGAAACAATAATATAAACTTAAAGGTCCAGTATTTTTCTAAGGCCCTAAGTAAAGGAAAATCGACTATCTACCAGGTTTTATTGCATAAACGATGGCAATGAAAAAAGGAACTTCTATTATGAAGATAATCCATACCGTCCATAATTGTGTGATCCTCATCGTGTCCATCTCGATCTATGTTGTATGTGTTGCTCTCTACGGTTATTAGCTGAACCTGACTGAAACTTCCATGGTCTATGAAGTAAATAATTAGTAACAATTCGATGATTAAAGTTATATCACAGGAAAAAAAAGATGAACTAATTTCAATTAGCTAGAATCGTGGGAAAATTGCCGGAACAGGTAGATCCTCAAATGTTATCATTAATATTTTAGCTCTAGGTAAATGAAAATTAAAAAGTTTATTCGACTTTAGTGTTTTAGAAATCCAGTATTCCTAAGGCCCTAAGTAAAGGATAATCGAGTACCTACCACCTTTGATGGCACACACGATGGCAATGAGTGAGAGAACTTCTATTATGAGGATTATCCATACCATCCACAGTCCTGAAGGCGTGCATCTGAAGTCTGTGTCTGTATTGATAAAGTAAATATTACGCAATTGCTAATATTTTGAAACAAAAGATAACATGGAGATGCTTTATTTTAAGCATTATGTTTTGCTTTGTTTATTAAGTTAAGCAGTGTGTATTTGATTGGTAGTTATAATAAAAATAAATACCATCATGCAAAGAAACTAAATACAGGCCTACAAACGTTTTGGCGATTTGCATGGAAATAAATACATTGTGAAAGGTAATGAAAGAGAACTGGTTGCGTAGCTTTAATTAAAGTTCACCATTGCTATCCAATCTGTAAGAAAATATTTGCAAAGGTTAAACAATGTATTTGCCGGGAATCGAACCTGGGTAACTGCTGTTAGAACATCAATGTGTTAACCACTAACATACGGATACGGGCAAGAGACTGTGGCGACACTATATTACCAATTGACCAATAGATCGAACAAATTTCAACCATCGCTAATTAATATATACCTGTATGTTTGTTGTAAATACATGTATACATATATATATATATGTATATATATATATTATATAGGCGTGAAAAAATGGTCATGGAACGTGAGACGTAGCTGTACTTAACAATTCTATTACCAGCTTTCGGCTTGTGAGGCCTTGTTCAGGTTCTGAAGTGCTAACACATACAAAACAAATACATTGTATGAACAAATATACGTGGCATACAAACTTAATATCACTCAATCATAGTTAAGCATCACGAAAATAACAAAAATTAGTACGAGAAATACTTTCGGAATAAACTGAGAAATGATTATGCAATTTCAAAGTGCTATACCTTGCTTTTGTGTTGGGCTGTCGGTGTGTTTATTCAGTTGATGTGATTATGTGAACGTGTAATAAGGGATGTGCGGTCAAGGATGTTACTGTTCTATGACACAGCCGGTGTCATGACATGTGTGGTAAGGAGGGGAGAGGGAGGAGAATAGAAGGCTCCATTCAAATGCATTGGAGTATACGCAGTCCGATTGGTTGAAGTATATTGGCTCTACATTGCATAACAAATGCAAGGAAAAAAGGTGAGAATCAAAGACTAGAAATGAAATAAAAATTAAGATCGAATATCTGCGTTGAGGCTGTTTTTAGATCATGTGATCAAAAGTTTACGTTCGTCTGATATGTCGGTGTGTTAATTGCCTTATTGATCAACCTTGATCCCATCTGGGTTAAGTTTTGATATCCAAAACGACTCTATGTGGAGGATTGTGTGGCGTGATTTGTTGTGGATTTAATTCGATTCCGGTGATTTGAACATTGTTTAGTGAGTGGGATGGAAGATCTAAGTGTACTGTATGGTAGTATTTTGTGTTTTGTTGCCAAGTGGAAGTTCTTTATTTCGGATCGTGTGTTGTTGTATAGTGTAGTTTCTGTTTTGCCAACATATTGTTTGTTGCATTGAGTGCAGGTGATGAGATATATCACCCAACTGAATTTGCATGTGATGTGTGAGGTTATGGGGTATTCTTGGTATTAGTCACTGTTCTTCTGAAATCGGAAATGTTTGTTATGTGTTTGTGTGTCCCAGACAAAAACGAAACCAAGAATTATCGATGTTTTCAAATTAATAAATGACACATATTTGTAAAGCTTATATCCTCTTCTTTCATTTGATGCAATTCATATGGTGCATATATGCATGGCTGATCTTCAGTGAAACGGAGTTAAGTTTTTGCCAACTCCGTTTGTTGTTACTGCAGGCAACCAATGAAAACCAATTCATTTAATCAAATTATGGAAATGCAAGCATTACTTTCAATAAACAGAACTTTGTTATTCCTTGCTCATTCTTCCTGATCGAGGTGTCATATAAAGGGCAGAAAGTAAAGCATTCTCGAAATGGGGTTTTCTGTTTGAAATTCAGATACTGCCCTACAAATGACGTTCTGGTACCCTCTCTTCAAATTGTTTTTAATCCCTCATGAGTGTAATATGCATCATATAAATTTCATCAAATGGAAGAGGAAGATCTAAGCTTTAAAAATATTTGTCATTTATTAATTTCAATTATGATTAATTTATGATAAAACATCGACAATTCTCGGTTTCGGTCTTTTATGGGACGCACTGTTTATACATATATATATATACGTACCTGTCATGTTTTTGTGCATCCTTTCCTCTTCCTTGGGCTGGTCTATGATATTATTGTCAACAATACGTAGAAAAGAAGCAATCTTACATTTCAAATTGGAATAGAGACACTCCATAGTTGTATCCTTCTTGCTAGCTGGAAACCAACCAGTCACAGATGTGTTGTATGTTCCATCTCTGTTGCTAAATAAAGATGTGGTTACATGCCCTTTTTCGGTTTCCAATATTGGGAAATTCATCGGGAAAACATTACTTACGGAGCAGGTCACGTTAAAACCATTGATCTGCCGAATGTACTCAATCACAGGAGAGCTGGCTGGGTTGGCTGGAAGAAAATAACACATAAATGTACATGTTTATGTATATGTATATACACATGCATACACATATAAATGTAGACCGCTCAAGGAGACAAATAAAAACATGGATTAAGTATAGGTTTCAAGAGGAAATAATTTTCAAGGGAAACAATATGTGTGGCCTATATAGGCAGTGGACTTTATTTTAAAGGGTGGTTTAAAACATGTTTATCTTATGCAGATAAATATCGCGTTGTGAATACAGTTACCGCCAAGTTCTTAGTTATAACTTTTGTTCGGACCTACAACGATTATTAATACTATCTCAATTTGGAACGTTTCTTTTGCCATTTCCTTTGTTGCTATAGCGGACTTGTTCTTCAGGTATGCTGTGTCAGTAAACACCTAACTTTCTACAGACCTCACCCCAAATGCCATGAGAAAGTTCAAATGTATTTCGTCCCCCCTCCTCCCAACCCGCAAAAAAAAAAAAAAAAAA
>BEXV01005199.1:0-17158 GCA_003118195.1 Hemicentrotus pulcherrimus | reverse complement strand
CCCTACAAGTATTCTGCATTAGAAGGCACGCCATGCGTTTGCATGACACGCATCTCACGCGACAGTTAGCAAGGAATAATAGCAATGGGATTAACAGGACAAACATTGACTTTGAAAAAAAAATAGAATTTTAAGAATTAAGCACATAATAACATGGTTAGATTAGTATGCAAACGTGGTCATACATTTTATCCAAGGAAATTTATTTCCGGTAAAATAATGATATATTTCGTGTAAATAGCTGATCGTAAATATATGATATTGCTGTATACCTTTTCAATCAGAAATCACATTCAAGTAATATTGTGTAATAGTTTATCCATAGAATAAACAAAACAAATATTTTGTTGGGCAGATGTGATCGTGTGTTCTTTCACAAGGAATCGGAAAGATTCATCGTTCAATCATGGAATTTATGAAGACTGAACTAGGAATATAAGCAGGTTTAAGCCTTCGAATGTCGTTTACTGCTGTATATTTTGCCCCAAGAAGGCATCTTTTATAACTTTGCTGGAGAAGGTAACCGACTACTTACATAGTTATTTCTCACATACGCATTCTAGTAAACCATTACCAAAAAAAAATCAAAAAAATCAGCATTTCAATATTGAACATTATATGTGAATCATTTGTTTGTAATTTGAACTGTGATACAATACCGATATAAACTCTACATATTTCCATTGTATGTACCATATTCATGAATTCGTCTAGACATTGGTGAATATCTGCATTTTTATTGAAATATCAAATAGTTTCTCCGACAGAGTGCAATTGGAGAATGAGAACTTTGATAAGCATTCCATCAAACATTTGTTTATAAAACACTGATTTATATTCGGGATAGAACAGAATATTAAATAACTGTCTGTATGATTTTAGGGGGGGGGGCATTCATTTGAACATGCACTTATTGGTTTGAATAATACACACTTGAATTTCATTATCAATAATAACCACTCATATGGTATACTTCTAGACTGATAAAAAGCATTACGTTGTGGTATTTAAGGTCGAATATACAGATTTCAGGGAAGCATTGGGGAAATGTTTCAAAATTATGTCCTTGATCTGCATAAGTCTACTTCGTTTAATAATTGCTATTGTTTTTATTCTAAGGCTGAGTATAGAGTCCCTCAGGGCTCCATGCTAGATCCGCTCCTCTTTCAGCTCTATATTAATGTGTTATGCTCTGCACCATTTTAGTGCCATGTAGGTTGGTATAACGCTTATACCACTTAGTGCTCAGTTAATAGACGTAGCATTTATTTTATCTCATGAATGTTCCAATAATAACAAAAGTCATATGTCTTGTAATTTTTTTTTTTTTTTGGTATTTCTGAAGTCACCATGTCCTTTGTACTATGCATATTTGTCAATACTGAATGTCTTGCTTTACAAATAAAAATAAAACTACCGAACCAAAATGATCGATGCCCGTTTTATTATTCGTGGCCTTTATAATGTATTAACAATTCATGTTTAATGTATAAATTTATAGTTT
This sequence comes from Hemicentrotus pulcherrimus, assembly GCA_003118195.1. Classification (NCBI taxonomy): domain Eukaryota; kingdom Metazoa; phylum Echinodermata; class Echinoidea; order Camarodonta; family Strongylocentrotidae; genus Hemicentrotus; species Hemicentrotus pulcherrimus. The sequence continues at coordinate 15,654 of BEXV01005199.1, read as the reverse complement.
GCAATTCATGAACTATTTCAAGATCATGCGGAATCATCACATCAAAGGGTAACAATATTTTGGTAATAAATTCTGGCTACTTGTATCTTCAACATAATCCTTGAAGTAAATTAAAAGAGAAACTCAGAACCTAAAAACTTAAAGCAATTTCGATGTAAATATTGATTTATTGTGTCCAAATACCGGTATCTTTCGCATAATTTGTATATAAATTGGCTGCTCAGAATTATCTAGCCTTGGCTTTTAGGTGCATCCAAGCCATTAAGTTTGTATTCTTTTTTTGTAATACATGGTTTGAATAATTAATTTGAAATGGTTGAATAAAGTGAACTAAACTAAACTCTACTGATCCTGTTTCATGTCTCTTTCTTATTACTTAGTTTAAAACAGAAAATGTTCGCCCCAAGAATCCTTTCAAGTTATATCAAACAACTTGATTTAGCAATATTCAGCGTTTTAAAACTAACGTTTAATTTTGTTTGGTATGGTAGCCAAGTATTAAGCATATCAATATTTTCAAGTTCCCTGACATGAAATACTATTTCCTCCTTATTACCATACTTCCAATTGAAGAAAAACGTTCTTATTGATGATTGATATACCAGAGCTCACTCTAGACCAGATTCTAACAATATTGTATACAGTCCCCTTTCAACGCACTCATCTCACCCCACCGCGCCGATACATGCCAACCATCGCCCTGCACATACTTACCAAGGCCACACATATCCACCCACACCCCACTCACACTGAACCAGACTCACTATTATTCATTTTTTGACCCAACACCCTCCCTTTCCATTATCCATCCCGTTTGTCTGTTTGATTTTATTTCTGCATTTTCCAGCATTATAGCAAAAATGATATATACAAAAGTAGGTGCACAAATATTATAAACAAAACTTAGAATAAATTTGTAATTATACCACAATATAAATCATTTAGATATTTGTACCTCTAAAAAAAATATATAGATCACAAATCAGTTTAAAGAAATTGAAAGGCAGGAGACCGCCATCTTAATATATAGCTTGAACGTGATAGCGGCTTCAGGAAAGGAAGCTATATGTGCGTCTAAACATATAACATATATTATCAATAATAAATGAATTATAACAGCCACATAATAAACGAAATCACCGTTGGTAATGGCATTACATGAAATCCAGTTAGTGTATTGAAAGGCAAATTATCAATCATAACATTAATTTCAATTATCTGCAGCTCGGTATGCAATGCATTTAAAACTTGTGGACGCTTTTGGTAACTCATATTTGAAGGTATTCATTCAAGATTCAATGTTTAGTGTTTAGTGAAAACAAACTGTTTCGCTAGCAAAGAGAATAAATAACAAAACGGATGATGTGTTCATTATGTGATTTACAAAAGAAAGAAGTGGTCTCAGAATGAAGCCTCGAGGGATATCTCACCTGATCGGTAAAGGACTAAATGCAGTACCTTCAAATAAAACAATTCGTTGTCTGTTTGGTATTAGTTTTCAATCCAGGATACCGTTTGCCCTCGAACTCCATATGTATCGGTATACAGTTTTTGAATCAATATAGCATGATTTGGCGTATCAAACGTTTCCCTTTAATCCAAAAATATTCCTAATACATGTGTTTGTTCTGTTGCCATTGCACTGTTAATTGTGTAGTATATTTGAGCAAGAGCTCAAGCTTTCGAGTGGTTTCTCCAAAACCCGAAATGGTTTGGACTCAAAAATATGTTTTTATCATGTAACCAATTGTTGACGATTTTTTTTAAAGAATTGGTGATATACAAAGTATGTATTTCGGTCTATAATTCCTAATTTTATGTGGATTGTCCTTCTTGTAAAAATAGGAATTACTTACAATAATTCAAGGAGATCTGGAAATGCTCCTGTTGAAATCATGAATTAAATATATTAGCTGATGGAGAAGCAATGAAATATAAGCCAACACACCCCCGTAAATTAGTCATCCTATATTTTTAAAATATTGTAAATCGTCGTACTTTGTACTACTTACGATATGTATGTAAACATTAACAGTCAACAAATTATTAATCGTGCACAGTTTTTAAACAAACACACGCTCGTAAATTAATGTGTTTTTGTACAAAAAGTCAGCGGGATATTTTACACATGCAGACATATAGAGCCAATGTGCAGGAACTGAAACACGCTTGAAGGAAAGATTACAAAATGATTTCCAAGCTTTTTTGTTCACTAGTCTTGCTTAGCCTGCAAATGCAAGGTAAGTGCCTTCTTTCTGATTGCCTTTTACAAACTTATATGTGACTGCAATCAAACATATTACTTTGACATTAAATCATGGTAATCGAGAACTATAAACGGACGGGATCCTTGAACTATCCGCATAAAAAACATTGTTATGTATTCACGTTATCATATCGTTTTCTGTTTTTTCTCCTTTCAAAACCTTGCGTGAATGATCACAAATTTAACCTTTTGGGGAGAAAAGAAGTTTGGATTATGAAAAAAAAGCAAAAGAAAGAAAGAAGGTGAATCTCATGTAGTGTATTTTGATAACTAAATAAATGTTTTGCCGCTCGTTCACAGCCGCCATCTAAAGTGTCCGTAAGTCTATGTATACGAGGGATGGAAAACAAATCCTTTTTGATGTATTTTGGATTGGGTGGACACGGAAATGTATATCTCCTAAAAGGGTTCCATGAATAAGGTTGAAAACCACTTAACTAGTAGACTAAAGACTGGTTCCCTCTTCCAACCCCATGCCAGAGCACATGCTACGCCAGTGTTTTGCATATATCCAGGGATTAGCGATCCAACACGAGGCTGCATTTTAAGTTTTGTCATTTCGAGACATTGCTTTCTGCTTGTAAACATTACATAACCGATTAATGGAAAACCCATTAAAAATACCAGTATTGTAGGTAAAAGTCGCTAATTATCTTTCCATATCCTCTTAGGTCGAGAGGCCTCCGTCGTGCTGGTGGTTGAAACCATGCGGGAGACTACTGTTCCATCTGGCGAAGAAGGACTACTGAAATGTGCTTACGAACGTAAGGCATATGCCGTCTATTGGAGATTCATGAGCTATTCGCTATCCCGTGATCTGCTAGTTGTTCTTGATCAATACTATCAGGTGGGAGAAAGATCGGGTCCGGGGTACAACGAAGGGCGCTATAACATTACCAACGACTATACTCTTGTCATACATGACGTCGGCGTGGAGGATGAGGGCAGATACATCTGTGAAGTTTCCGATTTTGAGACCGGTCAAATGTTCCGCAATTATACCAATGTGACAGTGACAGGTCTGTATTATTGTGCTAATAAAANGTAAACATTGCGTGAATGATCACAAATTTAACCTTTTGGAGAGAAAAGAAGTTTGGGTTATGAAAAAAAAAAGCAAAAGAAAGAAAGAAGGTGAATTTGATGTAGTGTATTTTGATTAAAAAAAAAAAAATAAAAATAAATGTTTTGCCGCTCGTTCACAGCCGCCATCCAAAGTGTCCGTAAGTCTATGTATACGAGGTAAGGAAAATAAATCCTTTTTGATGAATTCTGGATTGGAAGGACACGAAAATATATATCTCCTAAAAGGGATCCATGAATAAGGTTGAAATCCACTGATCTAGTAGACTAAAGAATGGTTCCTCCCCCAACCCCATGCCATGCCATGGAACGGTACTGTTTTGCATATATCCAGGGATTAATGATACAACACGGGCTGCATTTTAAGTCTTGTCGCTTCGAGACATTACTTTCTGCTTGTAAACATTACATAACCGATTAATGGAAAACCCATAAAAAATACCAATATTGTTGGTAAAAGTCGCTAAAAATATCTTTCCATATCCTTTCAGATCGAGAGGCCTCCGTCGTGCCGGTGGTTGAAACCATGCGGGAGACTACTGTTGCATCTGGCGAAGAAGGACTACTGAAATGTGCTTACGAACGTGAGGCATATGCCGTCTATTGGAGATTTATGGGCGATTCGTCATCCAGTGATCTGCTAGTAGTTCTTGATCAATTTTATCAGGTGGGAGAAAGATCGGGTCCGGGGTACAACGAAGGGCGTTTTAACATTACCAACGACTATTCTCTTGTCATACATGACGTCGGCGTGGAGGATGAGGGCATATACATCTGTGAAGTTTCCGATTTTGAGACCGGTCAAATGTTCCGCAATTATACNTTCTCTCTCTTTCTCTTTTTCTGTCTTTTTTTCCATTATCTCTTTGTTTTCTCGTTCTCTTTCTCTCTCTCTCTCTCTGTTTCTCTTCATCGACCGTCAGTAGGGGTACTGTGATGATCGCATGCAGCTAATTACATGTCGGGAACTACGCAAACACAGACAGTTATTGTCATAATTTAACAAACCAGATTATAATCCACGATTATGGAGAAGGGTCTACAATTAGGAACTTAAATGTTGGTGAATCTGGAACATGTTGTAGTAAGCTGGACAGCTGCGTTACAATTATGTTATTGCAGCAGAATTATACACGGTGGTTTAAGAACAACTTTATAGGAAAAATGAAGAAGAACACTCAATAGTATGTGCACGAAATTTTGATTTTAGGATCGATCTTGGGTTTCCATTAAACAAAATAACAAAACAATAAGTCCAATATTATTAGGATAAATGATCTACAACTGGGCATTGACCAGTTTGACAAGTGTGGGGACACTTGATTTTCTGTATCGTTCAGTTCTTGCATAAATATGTGTAGGTGGTTAGAATTCCTAAGTCCACCTCGCGAGACATGTTATAGTATAAACACAACAAAACATGATTGTGTAACGGTATGCCAGGAAAGGGATCGATATCTGATATCACAATTTTATATTCAAATATTTCTTTCATTCCAGGGTTAAAAAGGAACAGCGTGAGAAATTCATGAAGTTGTTGTCCAACGACGTGTGCCGCTACTTTGGTATGATTCCACACATTGCAGTGAAACTTCTACTCTGGAAGACATGAAGATTATCATTTGAAAATAATTAACACGATTATTTTTCACATGCCAAATAACACTGGTCTAAAATCTCAGACGAGAGATGTCAATGTTAGCACTTACATCATGGAGTTTTAAACTAAATCTATAAGTGAACGCTTACACCGAGTCCAAAGTAAGTGTTTTATGCGGGAATTAATACGACATTCACAACGCCAAACCGACCGATTCCTGCTTTGGTAATAGTAGTAGAAGCGGTGGCAGTAGAAGTATTATTATGGTAATGGTAGTAGTAGTAGTTTTTGTTGTTGTTGATGTTGTTAATTCATTGTCAATGTAAAGATGTTATATTGGGTGGCAATACGCAAACCATACAGACGTAATACTGAAACTGGTCCTTCGGGGACCTTCTGTTTTGTCAATAGCTTTGTTTTTAATTTGTTTGGGGGTCGTTGGTTTGATTAAGAAATCAAGTTTGAATTATTCTTCTGTCCTTAAAAAAAATTATTTTTTTCACTCGAGTGGTGACTAGTGCCACCATTGGCTCATAATTGGTTTGACGAAGATTTCACAGCTAAACGTGTTATCAATTATACTCCCAACTCCCCCGATATCTAAGATTATGCATCACATCCTTGTGCATTTGCTTGAATTTTCCAACTTGCAGGTAAAGGAATTGTGCTTGTGATACCAGATAAAGGCAATCTCAATGACCAAATTAAGGCAGAGATGAGCGAGACCAGTGGAATTCCGGAAGATCGTGTTTGGATCTTGGACAACTACACACTGGAGAGTCATGAGGAAGATGTGGAAAGAAGTATAGAATTCCTTGATTTCATTTTGCATTGTCTAACAGTTGTAGAGGAAAACAAGCAGCCTCTGCATTTCAAGAAAGAAGACGAATGGTGCAAAATTTTGTAAAATCTTACGAACTGTCTTTTAACAGAGTTAAAGACACATTACCGTGATTCCTCTTGAGATGAAATGTATATCTTTTCGGAACGTTATTAATCGATCTAAGAGTCATAGAGATTGATCGATATAGTTCCAAGAAAAACTGTATCTGTCGGGAATTAATCGTATTGCCACAATCATTTTCTCATTTCGAGAAAATACGTATGATAAATTAATCCCAGCATTATGGACAACACAGAACGTTATGATTTTTAAAGAAATTGCGCTCAGGTTGAAGATGGACTTTCAAAGATTTATGAATATCTGTAATGTCTTTTGCAAACTTGCAATGTCTTCAAACCGTTTCAGTCACAAAACGCCCAATCAGCTCCGATGTGGTAGCTTGTCAAACAGGCGACTAAAATGACATTTATACAGATCGTTCTTGATTTCCAGTTCCCCTTCTTCTAGGCTCCAAAATCAAAACACACTGTACTATTTAAACGACTTATCATATTTTAATTCATTTGGAAAAAATGTACATTTTGGCTCAAAAATGCATCGCACGCGACAGGTAGCAAGGTACCACCACAGTAGAATAAATAAGATAAACATTGACTTGTAAGAAGCGAATAGCATTTTAGAAATTTAGCCGACGACAAGAAAAATAACCTGGTAATATTTTGTTAATTTAGATACGAACGTTGTCATTTATTCTATTATTAGACAATTTTTTCCCGGTAAAATATTAGTATATAACTTGTAAAAAGATGACCGCTAAAATATTGTATAGCTGTAACTTGACAAAATGAATCACATGAAAATAACATTATGTAATAGTTTATCAACATAATTTTAAAACAAATGCGGGACAGAATACTGAACAAGAAGTATTAGTACTTTTTAGTCTTCGAATGTCATTTACTGCTATATAAATATTCTGCCTTAAGAAGTCATTTTTTATAACATTGCTGGAGAATCGAACATGGTTACATGGTTACTCTCATGCACATTTTAGTTACCCGTTACATCATTTGCTGCACTTCAATATTGAACGTTGTATGTGAATCATTTGTTTTACAATTGAACTGTGATAGAATAATACCAATGTACTTCCACTGTATATACCATCGTCATGACTTTCATCTTAACATTTGTGAACTTCTTCATCGTGATTCAAATTTAAAATGATTCCTTCGACAGAGTGCGATTGGTGGTTTAGATGTTTAATTACCATTCCATAATAAAACTAATGTTTCCTTCCATTTGTAATTATGCTTAAAAATCAAAAATATTCTTTCAAATTGTGTAAATTCTGTCTAACTGATTACTACTCGATTATAATCTGTACTTTTAATTAACACAGTGTATTATATGTTTATGTAATAAGATATTCAAGTGCATAGGCATATTGTATAAATCACGTTGTTATCTTACAGAAAAAAACATCTTTATATTACTCTTTGATACTTCTTTATATTTATTATGGCAACATTATATTTGCAAGCTTTGGCACTGAAAACTGGACCCCATATTCAAATTGGAAAATGGGCTTTACACATAGGCCTATGTTCAATTTTTTTTTATTATATAGCTTCGTCACGCCCAATATTTACACGAGTAGACGCAGGGACAAGTTGTTATTTTCATAAAATCCAAATGACGGTACTGATGTTTTATGAGAAACAAAAATTAGCAGCTATGAATATAATTTCAAAAATCAGATCAATCAAAATCACTCTAAATTCCATTATCTTTTAGCACTCAGTCAGTCAACTGTTCATTCCTTAAACCTGTGTGTTCCTCGTATATGAAATAATCTCCCTTTTGATAAGTTCCTGCCAAAATGCTACTTTAAACTTAACTCAAACGCTTAATAACACAGTTAAAGCCAGACAAACATGTACCTTTCTATTACCTTTATTGCCCCCCGCCTGCCCCTTCTTTCTCTCTCTAGCTCTCACTCTCACACACACACACACACACACACACAATCTTCCCACTTTCTCTCTTTCCTTCTTTCCCTATGTCTAAGTTCTGTTTTCCTGTAGTTTAGAGTGTAATGTTTTATGTAACTTTTTTAATATAAATAATTATGTTTACTTGTTAATGTATTAGGTGTCCGTATTGTCTAGCCTAGGCAATAGGGGCATATTAACAAACAACAAATTTGTATTCTTATTTGTATTCAAGGCTTTGTATATTTGTTTTGAACGGTTGAATAAAGTGAGCTGAGCTAAACTGAACTGTACCTGTTTCCGGTCCCTCCCTCTAATAACATAGATTTAAACAGAAAATGCACGAGAACAAAATATCCTTTCAAGTTTATTGGTTAAATATAAAATAACTTTATTCAAGAATAGTCCGCGTTCTAGAGCCATTATCAACTTGTAGTTTAGTTTTGTATGGTAGCCAATTCTGAAGCACATGAATATGAAAAATCAATATCAAACAGTTTCCTAATACATGAAATTCTCTTTGCTCCTCATTACCTTACTTCAAATTGCAGGTAAACGCAAATATTAAAGCCCCTTAAAGTGTTGGGAGCCCCAAATGTGCCCCAAATTTGGTAGCAAAATGTAAATTGAATTGTATCATAATGTGAAAGAGCATGTCATAATGGCCAAACTACTGCAAAGATTTCCCAAAACACTGTGTTTGAAGACAAATATTTATTTTTCAAAGTACATAATTGGGGTTCTCTCCGTTGGAATTGTAAGACGGGTCCCTGCATGCTTGTCTGACCGTTATAAAATGTCTAAAACCCCTGAGCTTCTGGGGACTCCGCCCCGTGGACCCCATGTCAATTTGTGTCCTGCCAGTGTGATAAATAATGGGGTATCAAAATATGCTCATCTGACCGTAATTCATTGCCCAAAACCCCTGAGCTTCCGGAGACACCGCCCTCTGGACCCCCACGCCTCTTCATGAACTGCCAGTGTCACAAATAAGGTATCAAAATATGCTCATCCGATGGTAATTTAATGTATAAAACCCTTGAGCTTCTGGGGGCTTTGCTCCCTTGATCCCACACCATTTTGTGTCCTGCCTGTGTCACAAATAAGGTATCAATATATGTTCACCTGACCGTTATTAAGCGCCTATACCTCCACCTCCTTTATCATGTTACTTTTCTCCCCATGAAGTTAGTATTGTGTAAAATAACCATTCAAATAGTGCCATAATCAACAGCGAACACCATTTTTTTTGGGGGGGGGGGCGTAGAAAGGAAATATAAAACAGAAAAGGAAGAACAAAAGAAAGTGAAAAGAAGTTCAAACTAAAATAATACGTATTTGATCAATACAAAGGTTTGTTACATTCCACCCAGAACTGCGTGAAAGTGTAAGCAGTCAAAAGCGTATGAAAAACAAAATACAGCAGTGTATGTGGGGAAAGACGACTTTGATCCCACACCAACAAGCAGTTTCTGTTGGTCTTTGAAAAAATAAATCAATGTTATCATCTGTTGTCTTTTTGTAATGATCATGAAACATAACTAGCGCCCCCTTGGATGCTATGGAGGAAAACTAAATAACAATTTAATGATGAAAGGGCACACATCGCTCCTCATATTAATTAGTCAACTATTAATCATAATTCACCGCACTTTGTACCATTTAAGATATGTAAGTAAACATGAACAGTCAACAGTTACTCATGATATTATTCAATCATTGATCGTGCGCTGTCTTTATACAACAAACGAATTGCCCGTAAGCTATCGTGTATTGTGGGACAATGAGCAAGCTTGCCATCTTACGCATGCAGACATATACAGCCAATGTGCAGGAACTGAAACACGCTTGAAGGAAAGATTACAAAATGATTTCCAAGCTTTTTTGTTTACTAGTCTAGCTTAGCCTGCAAATACGAGGTAAGTGCCTACTTTCTGATTGTCTTTTATAAACTTATATGTGACTGCAATCAAACATATTACTTTGACATTATATCTTGGTAATCGATAACTATAAATGGACGGGATCGTTGAAATATCCACATATAAACATTGACACATATTCACGTCATCATGTCGTTTTTTCTGTTTTTTTCTTTATTCTAAATAAAACATTGCGTGAATGACCACAAGTTTAACCTTTGGGGAGAAAAGAAGTTTGGAAAATAAAAAGGAAGCAAAAGAAACGAAGAAGGTGAATCGTATGTAGTGTAACGTTGATGACTAAATACGTATTTTGCCGCTCGTTTGCAGTATTCAGGATCTGGCGAGTATGTTCCAGACAAGATACCCTCACAGCCCTTTAATAGCTGATGTGTCCTTACGTCTATATATACGAGGACTGGAAAACAAATCATTTCTGATGAATTTTAGATTGGGTGGACGCGAAAATTTGTAAAGGTTGAAAACCACTGATCTAGAAGACTAGAAGACTGTCCCCCCCCCCCTCCCCTCAGGCGCGGATCCAGGATTTCTTAGGGGGCCGAATTTGAAATTATGCGAGCCAAATAGCGAGGGTCAGCAGTGACGTAAAGGAGGGGTCCAGGAAGGGGCGAGTTTTCACTCTCCCTCCCTCCTCCGCGAAGCGCGGAAGCTATTACGTTTCATTTAATCATTAAAAAATAAGACGATTATTTGTACTGTTCACGACTCTTAATCCTCGTTTGAATTCAATTATCCCCTCCTGCACGAATCGCGGAAGCTTTGACGTTTCATTTATTATCAAAAAAAGAAGACAATGTTGTACTTTTCTCGAAAATAATCCTCTTCTGAAATCGTCCCCCCCCCTCTCCTGCGCAAAGCGCGGAAGCTTCAACGTTTCATTAAATCATTAGACAAAGAAGCAATTCTTTGTACCATTCACGACTCTTAATCCTCGTCTATCAATTAATCTAAGAGTCAAAGAGATTAATCGATATAGTTCCAGGAAGATATCAGCTGTATCTATTAAGAATAAATCATATTGCCACAACATTTCGATAAAAAACATATGATTTTTTTACAGCATTATGGACAACACTGAACGTAAGGATTTTTTATAGAAATTGCGCTCAGGTTGAATTTGGACTGTTACAGATTTATGGGTATCTGCAATTGAGGTCCTGATTGGTCATGTGAATATGATTAGCAGACTTTTAACCCTTTCAGTAAAAAAAAAGCCAAATCAGCTACGATCCTGTGTCCTTTTACAGGGAATACTGCTGTATAATCAGTTTGCCCCAAGAATTCATATTTAATAACATTGCTGGAGAATTTAACCAACTCTTTACATGCTTACTTCTCGAAAACGTATTCTAATAAACCATTACAACATTTTCTGCATTTCAATATTGATCATGTAGGTGAATCATTTGTTTTACATTTTAACAAAACATTTTTTTTAACTGACTACCAAGCAACCTGCGGAAGAATGCATTTTGTGTATGATAACTTTAATTCCATCAAAGCTATATTATCACTATCATACCATTTGAAGTGACGAAACTATATTTTCGTCACTACGATCAACTATAATTTCTTCTTCGAATTTGTTTTGTTTATGATTTTCTTGATGACTTGATTTTGGGGATTTTCGTCTTACTTGCTGAGTTTAAATTTACATCTGAAATTTAATGTGTATTCTTTTTGGTCTATCATGTTTACTATTCACCATGTAATGACGTTTTCATGTTTATGTATGTCTCTCTATATATTGTTCATGTTATGCAGGGCCCCTAAGATATTCAAGTGCACAGGCATATTATATAAACTAAGTAGTAATCTTACAGAAAAACCCTCTTTATATTACTCTTTTATACTTCTACATATTTATTATGGCAAGATTACATTTGCAAGCTCTAGCATAACAAAATTGGACCCCTTATTTAAATTGGAAAAGGGGGCTTTACACATGTTCAAAATTCTCTTATATTGCTTCGTCACGCTCAATTTTTACACGAGTAAACGCAGTGACAAGTTTTGATATTTATATAATCCAAATAATGATATAATGATAATAATGATAATAATGATAATGATATATCCTAATAGTCCACTCCAAATTTTATTAAACCGAAACGGAAATTCTTTTTGCCCAATTGATCGTGAGCCCGGCAGCCACTGTGCAGCGCCAGATCGACGTTGCTCTATCCCTTATTGTTGAGGTATTATGAAACACATGAATTACCACGAAATGAATATAATTTTTAAAATCAGTTCAATGAAAAACACTCTAAATTCCATTATCTTTTAACACACAGTCAGTTACCTCTTTATTCCTTCAAACCTGTTGGGTCTTCGTATATGACATTATCTTCCTTCTGATAAGTTCTCGCTAATCCCTTATCTCTTTCTCTATCTCTCTCTGGCTCCCACTCACACACACCCACACCCTCTCACCCTCTTCCCCCTTTCTACCTTTCCTTATTTCCCTTTTTTAACTTTCTGTTTTCCTGTAGTTAAGTGTGTAATGTTTTGTATGTACTTTTTATAATTATGTTTACTTGTAAATGTTTTGGCTGTCCGTATTATTATTTTTATTTTTATTTTTATTCTTATTTGTATGCAGGGCTTTGTGTATTTAATTTTGAATGTTTGAATAAAGTGAGCTGAACTATGCTGAACTTTACCTATTTTCTGTCCCTCTCTTTTATTACATAGATTTAAACAAAAAATGCACGAGAACAAAATATTCACTCAGTTGTATAGGTTAAATATAAAATATCTTTATTCAAGAATATTTAGCGTTCTAGAGCCATTATCATCTTGTAGTTTTGTTTTGTTAGGTACCAAGTTCTGAAGGACATGAATATGAAAATCAATTTTCGAAAGTTCCCTAATACATGAAAAACTCTTTGCTCCTGATTACCTTACTTCCAGTTGCAGATAAGCGCAAATATTAAAGGCCCTTTAAGTGTTGGAGCCCCAAATGTGCCCCAAATGTGATCGCAAAATGTAACTTGAATTGTATCATAATGTGCAAGAGCATGTCATAATGGCCAAACTGTTGCAAAGATTTTTTTAAAAAAATGTGTTTGAAGACAAATATTTATTTCAAAAAGTACATAGTTGGGGTTCACCGTTGTAACTGTAAGACGGGCCCCTGCATGCTTGTCTGACTGTTATAAAATGCCTAAAACCCCTGAGCTTCTGGGGCTCCGCCCCATGGACCCCATGCCAATTAGTGACCTGCCAGTGTCACAAATAGGGTATAAAAATATGCCCATCTGACCGTAATACATTGCCCAAAACCCCTGAGCTTCCGGAGGCACCGACCTCTTGACCCCACGCCTCTTCGTGAACTGCCAGTGTCACAAATAAGGTATCAAAATATGCTCATCTATCGGTAATTTAATGTATAAAACCCTTGAGCTTTTGTAGGCTCCGCCCTTAGACCAAACACTCATCTGTGTCCTACCAGTGTCACAAATAAGGTATTAAAAAATGCTCATCTGACGGTAATTTAATGTTTAAAAACCCTGGGCTTCTGGCGGCTCCGGCCATTGGACATCTCACTCATTTATGTCCTGCCAGTGTCACAAATAAGGTATCAAAAAATGCTCATCTGACGGTTATTTAATATTTAAAACCCCTGAGCTTTTGCGGGCTCCGCCCCTTGGACATCACACTCATTTGTGTCCTGCCAGTTTCACAAATAAGGAATAAAAATATGCTCATCTGACGATAATTAAATGTATAAAAACCCTGAGCTTCTGGGGCTCTGCCCCCTGGACTCCACACTCATTTGTGTCTTAACAGTGTCACAAATAAGGTATCAAAAAATGCTCATCTGACGGTAATTTAATGTTTAAAAACCCTGGGCTTCTGGCGGCTCCGGCCATTGGACATCTCACTCATTTGTGTCCTGCCAGTGTCACAAATAAGGTATCAAAAAGTGCTCATCTGACGGTTATTTAATGTTTATAACCCCTGAGCTTCTGCGGGCTCCGCCCCTTTGACATCACACTCATTTGTGTCCTGCCAGTGTCACAAATAAGGTATCAAAATAAGCTCACCTAACCGTTATTAAATGCCTATACCTCAACCTCCTTCATCACTATGAAGGTAGTATTGTGCTCTATCCATTCAAGTAGCGCCATAATTAACTCATCCGATTAACTGCTCATCCAACCGTAATTCATTGCCCAAACTCCCTGAGCTTCCAGGGGCACCGCCCTCTGGACCCCATGCCTCTTCGTGAACTGCCAGTGTCACAAATAAGGTTTCAAAATATGCTCATCTGACGGTAATTTAATGTATAAAACATTTGAGCTTTTGTGGGGTCCGCCCCTTGAACCAAACACTCATTTGTATCCTGCCAGTGTCACAAATAAGGTATCAAAATATGCTCATCTGACGGTTATTTATTGCCCGTAACCCCTGATATTCTAGGGACTCCGCCCTGTGGACAACACACTTATTTGTGTCCTGCCAGTGTCACAAATAAGGAATAAAAATATGCTCATCTGACGATAATTTAATGTACAAAAACCCTGAGCTTCTGGGGGCTCTGCCCCCTGGACCCCACACCAATTTGTGCCCTGCCAGTGTCACAAATAAGGTATTAAAATATGCTCATCTGACGGTTATTTAATGCTTAAAACCCCTGAGCTTCTGGGGGCTCCGCCCCTGTGACATCACACTTATTTGTGTCCTGCCAGTGTCACAAATAAGGAATAAAAATATGCTCATCCGATGTTAATTTGATGTATAAAACTCTTGAGCTTCTTGGGCCTTGCTCCCTTGATCCTACACCATCCTGTTTCCTGCCAGTGTCACAAATAAGGTATCAACATAAGGTCACCTAACCGTTATTAAATGCCTATACCTCCACCTCCTTTATAATGTTACTTTTCTCCCTATAAAGGTAGTATTGGGCTAATTCCATTCAAGTAGTGCCATAATTAAAAGCGTACACAATTTGGGAGGGGGCGGAGAAAGGAAGTATGAAACAGAAAAGGAAGGGGGAAAAGCAACTGAAAAGAAGTTCAAACTTAAAAATACATACTAACCCATACGTATTTGATCAATACAAAGGTTTGTTACATTCCACCTAGAACCAGAAGTGTAAAGCAGTCATAATTTTAAGAAAAACACATTAGAGCAGCGTATGTGGAGATAGAAGACTATGCTCCCACACCAACAATCAGTTTCCGGTGGTTTTTGTAATATTTTTCAATGTTATCATCAGTTGGTTTAATGTAATGATCATGAAACGTAACTAGCGGCCCCTTGAATGCTATGGAGGAAAACTAAAGAACAATGTTATGGGGAAAGGGCGCACACCTGCACCCCTATTGATTAGTCACCTATTATTAATAATTCACCGCACTTTGTATCATTTAAGATATGTATGTAAACATGAACAGTCAACAGTTACTCATGATAATCTTCAAACATTGATCGTGCACTGTCTTTATACAAACAAACAAATCGCTCGTAAGCTCGTAAGGTAATTTAATGTATAAAACCCTGAGCCTCTGGGGTCCCCTCCCTGGACTCCACACTCATTTGTGTCCTTCCAGTGTCACAAATAAGGTATCAAAATATGCTCATCTGACCCCCTGAGCTTCTGGGGGCTTTCCTCCCTTGGACATCACGCTTATTTGTGTCCTGCCAGTGTCACAAATAAGGTATCAAAATATGCTCATCCGATGTTAATTTAATGTATAAAACTCTTGAGCTTCTGAGGGCTTTGCTCCCTTGATCCCACACCATTCTATTTTCTGCCAGTGTCACAAATAAGGTATCAACATTAGGTCACCTAACCGTTATTAAATGCCTTTACCTCCACCTCCTTTATAATGTTACTTTTCTCCCTATGAAGGTAGTATTGTGCTACATCCATTCAAGTAGTGCCATAATTAAAAGCGTACACAATTTGGGAGGGG
>BEXV01005197.1:0-18493 GCA_003118195.1 Hemicentrotus pulcherrimus | reverse complement strand
GTCTCAGTGGAACAACCGATGATTAGAGAGACTGAAGTTTTCAGTCTAGATCTAGATCTACTGACCTTGTTGTTCCTTTTGTAGTCGTATGGCAAAGTGTGCATGACGTCATCAAATATCTATTTTTAGAATTTCTCAATTTTTTCGTATTAAATGGAAGCAAATTTAATGCATAAATCTTTGTTAGAAGCATTTCATTCACCTGTTACAAATAATTGTACTTCAATAGGAGTCTAGAGGTCTAGTCATAATGCAAATTGCATGTAGACTCTAGACCCTATTCCATGATGTTAATTGTTACATGTAAACATGTAGCTAGGAGTAGGACCTAGGTCTAACGTCTAGGCACTCCAGCATAGCAACAACTAATGTTTGCAAGTCACATTCTGATTATTGAAATGAAATTATTTGTAACAAGGGGCCTTGAATGAAATAATCTGTAACGAGGCACTTAACAAAGATTTATCTATTAAATTGATTCCATTCCTGTGAATCTTCTTGGCACTGCTGGGAAATTATGAGTCACAATCGACATCCATGATAAACACTTTGCAGCGGTGGTTAAACTCTCGCTGCGCATGACGTTATTTATTTTGACCCATAATTTCCTAAAAATGGACCATCAAACGGATTATTTCAGTCAAAATTGCAAGTGGAACCGAAAAAGTTAAGCCTTTAGCTAATTTACAATGTAAAATGCAGCAGATATATATGCTGTGAAAGGAGTAATTCGGTGATAAGTTTTGCAAGTTTGTTGTACTGATTTGCACACCTAACCTACACACTTGGCGGTATAGTCCGTTTCCGTCTCTAAAGAGAGAGCCTACCCTACCCAAATAAGAGGCTTAACGAACGAAAGAGACAGAAAAATTTGGTCTAGTCCCAGCCATTCATTCCAAAGGACGGGTTTCAGGAGGCATGGGCGAAAAAGTTTATGGCGTTGAAGTAAAGCACCCAAAACCTTAAGCTAAGTATTATAGCTGTAGTGAATTGAAACTCTCGGGGATAGTTATTTCATCTGTTTTGTATACCAAATATTTTTATTTTTGAATGTTTTTTTCAGATACTGTCGTCCATGTGATATCACCATTTTCCAGAGGACTACATTTCTGTAGAGTGAGAAGGACATCTTACACCATGGATGGATTCTGCCTTCTCTATCTGCTCCAGATCCTCTTGATGAGATCTGGTGACGTTGAAACCAATCCAGGTCCTAACACTGCATTAAGGTATGCATATACTAGTAGCGCCTTCAGGGTTAACAATGAAGTTGAGTTCTGGGCCCTAGCTGTTTCATAAACCTTGTTATCATAACAAGTTACAATAACTGTTAAAAGCTACTAGAATAAGCAAGTTCACAGTTGCAGTCCGAGCATGAGCTGATAAAGGTCATTGCAGAACAAATTGTGAAAAACATGGAGACGAAATACAGCATATGCTCATGGAAGTTATGTAATCATTATTCATTTATGCACAAGCAGTGCACTCCATGATACACAGGTGGAAGTATTCTTTGAAAAGGGGAAACAAAGGCTATCACCTCCATCGCTGTAGGAGTGATTATTTCAAAATGTACAAAATGGGACCTCTTCGTGTTTTGAAGATCTGTGGATATTTGGGGTCATTGCAGAGATGTGCTAAACGTGAACTGGTCTATTGTGGCTTTGTTCTGCTAAGAGCCTGAGATCAGAAATGTCATAGAAGTTTAGCCATAGTGATTGGAACAAGTTTCATGAAACAGGGACCTATATTCATGCGATTGCATTGCGAAAGAAACAATGTGGAATCGATTGGAAAGGTTGATCATGTAGGTATATTGGTGTATACTGTGAGTTGTTAAAATGATAATTTTTCCCAGTCTGGACACAGAAATGTGTATTTGGGACTCCACAAACATGGCGGTAGGAAAGTGGATGTGGTAAAAAACAAAAATATTTTCATATATTTAAAAAATGACGGCATTTGAAGGAAGATTTTGTTCTATGATACTTTTCCACACTAAAATGAAAAGTGTGAAAATGCTCACTATTTTTAGTCACCTTTTCCAAAACTCAACCTTCTCAAACTACTCAACGTGGTCAATTATCATGAATGAGATCAATATGACACTTGAAATTATAGAGGGCAGGTCCAAGCTATTTGCTTTGTGACGTACGGGACATTCAGAGACTTTAAACAAGAAATAACAATGGATGACATTATTTTTTGGCTATCTTTTGGTATGAGTCTGTGGCTTTTATGGGCTAGTTTATTTGTGGAAAGTTTTAGTTCTGACCATTTCATAAATTAATTTTTAATGTAATTAATGTGCTGCGTGACGTACGGGACCAGAGAATTTCTGACTTTTTCAAAAATAAGTTCATTATAAAAGTTCTCTGAATTTATTAAGTTATGAGATTTATGGTAATGATATCTTAATTCATTATGGAATCAANGTGACGTACGGGACCAGAGAATTTCTGACTTTTTCAAAAATAAGTTCATCATAAAAGTTCTCTGAATTTATTAAGTTATGAGATTTATGGTAATGATATCTTAATTCATTATGGAATCAAGCATTAATCACAACTATGACCCTATTTTTCTGACCTTTCGTTGTTATGTAATATACCAAAACATAAATGTGTGTATGTGACGTACGGGACAACTTTTCCCTATGGGAAAATGCATTGAAATGAAGAATTTTCGTCAAAATTGGTTAAATGTGAACAATTTTAACTTAAATCAGTGACAATTAGAGTGTTTTAGAACCCAATTAGATCCCCTGACCATCACTTAATATCCACTGTGTTAATTTATGGGGTAAATCAATACAAATATTACTTTAACAAAGAAAACAAATTGAATTAATATATTCATACACACTATATTACCATTTTTATTCCATTTACCCATCTATCATGTGCAGTCATGCTTCTTTTCTCATTTCTTTTATCCATTCCATTCAACATTGCAAAATGTTTTTAAATAGTAATTAATGAAGAAGATGAACTACTTGAAAACTTTTATTTAAACTTGTTTAACACAGGGGCACACTCGGCACACCATATTTTGTCAAAGAACATTTCTTATGCTCTAAGTGTTTGTGAACAAAGATACAATAAAAATATGAAGTCTTTACTTCATAGCTTGTTTGAATTACCCCGGTACTTGATAGTAATATCATAGCATTTTGAAGGAATTCAAAGATAATGCTGAACATATTGTCTTTTTAAAATCCTTTTATCACAGAGTAGAACATGTATGTTGCTGTCATATATTCAAAAATGTTGATGTACATTAATGTAGCCTACATGTACATGTTTATGAAAGATGGATACAAAAATATAAATCTTGTATGTATTTTGTATTGATTAAAGACATCTTATTAACACCACCAGATATAAGAAATTAAAACCATAAAGGTTTGTGTGACCTTTTCCACAGTTCAAAGATTAAAGCAAAATCAACAAAAATGCATGGGTGTCACGGTAAAAGTGATGAAAATCCTAAGTGGGTGAGAGTGTGAAATACTCAAAAAGGCTATCCTTCCTTAAAAGTTATGATTTAGTTTTAAGGAGATCAAAATTCCAAAGCTGGCTCCATAACATGTACAGTGTATGCTGTTATCCTTTACCATCATATATGACATTTAAATAGAATATATAAAAAAAACTCACATGGAGAGCTTGATAGCATACATGTACATGTGCTAAGATTCTTACCTGCAGCATATATGAGTTATAAAAGCCAGCTTCTGGTGCATCTACTACCATATAATTTCATTAGACTCATTCCAGGAACTATTACACTATTATAATTTACATATTTAGCATCCTGCCAATGTTGGGGACATCAACTGGCAAAATACCAAAGTTGATAATACCAGGGGTCTGGCTTGAAGACTAATTACATCAAATTCAGTACAAACAAGTAAATTCCTAAAAGGGACCAAGTTGGAATGTTCATATATCCCTGTATACAACAAGTTTCCTAACACAGTATATATTCTCCTTTTGGTAATTTCTTTTTTCACATATTGCATTGGTTTTATATGGGGTTGTCCCGTACGTCACACAATTGTCACACAATTATTTTCATAATTAAAATTAAACAAATTATAATCAAATTGTGACGTACGCGACATCACACTTTGGAACCTACCTCATTTGCATAATTAATTAATTTTCAAAGTTTTTATATTTTTTTTTCTATTTTCTAGCATGATGGTCTATAATTCCTGAGATATTTAATTTTAAACAAATAATTCCATTGAGATACAAAAATAAAAATGTAATGTCCCGAACGTCACGCTAATTAATAAAAATCGAAGTTCGTGACCTTGGCACTCTTCGTATTTTGATAATTTTTTTAGTTTTTTTATCAGATTCATAAAATTCATAGTTTCAGCTTTAAAATGATGTATAGTTTGTTAAATATATATAAAGATGAAATTTGACTCCCAGAGGGGACAATAGCTTGGACCTGCCCTAGAACAAACTTATAGACCCGAATTCACAAAGGAGGTTTAAATTTAACCCATTATAATTATGATGAAGGTAGTCAAGCCTTTTATTAAGACAAAGCAGACCGGGAGCCAAATATCTGAAAAAGCGGCTCCCAGTCCTTAATTTTTTTAGAGAACCGGGAGCCGTTTTTTCCAGGACCAGGAGCCGTTTAAAAGATTGATGAAAATATCTATTCTTTTAAATCATTTGTTAACCGTTACCTTTTACTTATTCATTCATTGTCATTAATCTATATCAGTACAATGTAAATTAACCCTGTAAGTTGGGGCTTTAATCGGATCGGAAGGGGGAAATACAACCCCCCCCAAAAAAAAAAAAGTATTACAAAAAAATAGTATTAAAAGATAAAAAAATAAATCAAAATTTGCAAGTTTTAGGCTATCAAATAATAAATAAACATGCAAAGCTGGGATTATTTTGTCATTTAGAGTTTTTGTAGACCATGCTTGTTGATATGAAGTCCCTTTTCATGACTTTGAAATAAATAATATTAGTCTAAGAGAAGAAGCAAAACATGCGAGCCGCCATCTTGGATTATAATGACAATGGAAAACAGAATGCGTGCTTACGGTAAATATATTATAATCCAAAGTGGCGGCTCACATTTTTTACTTCTTCTCTAATAGACTAATGTCATTAATTTCAAACTCATGAAAAACACTAAATATCTACACACACGGTCTACAATAACTCTGAATGACAAACTAATCCCAGCTTGCATTTTTTTTTTTGAAGTATTTGATAGCCCAAAACTTAAAAATTGTTGGCATATTTATTTTTAAAAAATATTGAAATATTTGTTTTCTACTTATTTTCTTTCCAATCATTTTCATCGATCGGCGATCAGACTTCGTGCTCAGTGTGATCTATTTCCATCATGATGATTGCCACAATTTTTATAGTTTCCAGGAAAAGAGTTGTGAAATCAAAGTTTGGATTGTGATTATTCAGGCCATGTATACTGGATTTTGAGAATCGTTTTTCAAAGTAAGATTTTCACAACGAAGTCAATCTTTTAGACGGAGTGAATGTGATGCTCGCCAACTCTTGATCTCCGCTCTGCAGCACACCGGCTATAGCTAGCCGCCCTAACCTAAGCGCTAAGATACATTAGCGGCCGCTCGTAGTCATGCGCGTGCTGCAATTATTTCGGGCGATTTCAATTAGGATTCTCATCGTAAAATGATTTGTTAGGGTTCATTCAGTCCACATATTACTCGTATCAAGTAAGTTTTTGTCACATTGGTGAGCATTTAGTGCTAGACATGTGACATTTTCCTGGTCTTACCGGGCGCCAAAAGTCAGGGACCGTTGGGTAAAAATCGCCCTGTGCTCGGTTAATGAAAGGCTTGAAGGTAGTACAATAATGATGATGATGATGATGATGGCGATGATGATGATGATGATGATGGCGATGATGGTGATGATGGTGATGATGATGATGGCGATGATGATGATGATGATGGTGATGATGATGGCGATGATGGTGATGATGGTGATGATGATGATGATGGTGATGATGGCGATGATGATGATGATGATGATGATGGTGATGATGATGGCGATGATGGTGATGATGGTGATGATGATGATGATGATGGCGATGATGGTGATGATGATGATGATGATGGTGATGATGATGATGATGGTGATGATGATGATGATGATGATGATGATGATGATGATAATTGTACCGTTAAGATAACAATAATAATCATTTAATCAAAATTTATATAAGTTATTTTATTCAGGCTAGTTGCCTGACGAAGACTAGCAGTTAGCAGTCGAAACGTCGCAACTCTCATTTGCTCTCTTCGTGTGACAACTGATCAACTACTACTCGTAATAATAATCATCATAATCAATTGATAATGTACACATCATTATTTTGACAAGTACGGTAGTATAGTAATCCTTTTCTTCTTATATTATTACATGTATCATCATCCTTATTATTGTATTTACTGCCTAACTCTGCTTTTTTGGCATAATTACCCTTGACAGAACAATACTACCCTGACCTGCAACTTGGGCCAATATCTTTCAATTGTTTATATCACAGGCATTATATTCTGATATCCCTAGGCTGTTATATATTGCATGCTCAAGCACGCATGTACCGGTAATACAAATTGTTGAGTATGACATGATAACTTCTCAGGCAATTGGATGCTCTCTAACTAATATCCTATCATACCCAATTAATATATTATTCATTTTACAGTAATGTCAGTGACATGGAGTTCCTGAAGCTGGCCAAGGATATCCAACCATCTTACTACAACGCTGTAGGGACATCTCTAGGTTTCTCCTATGCTCAGCTAGAGAACATCCTGATTCAGAAGTCAAATAGTCATACCAACGCATTTTTTGATGTATTCATGAAATGGAATGTCATGCAGCAACCTCCACACTCAAATAAACGGCAGCTTTTGGCAGACAAACTACGAGAGATCGACTTGGGTAGCTTATCAGACAGATTACTCAATGAACCTCCAATCCCAAACAGCTCAGGTAAACAGATACTAATTCTTGCAGTCTTGCTATGTCAACAGAAGATATAGGAGAAAAGGCCTAGTAAAGTAAAGTTAGTTTTTACCATCTAGATAAAGTGAATGATGCTCTGTGTTCTACACATGTACATTTGCCACAATATACAGAAGTGTCAATTTACTAATTTAACTTTCTTAATCTTAGATATTTTCTGTACACCAGTATAGTACAAGTTCTGTGAGTGACAGCAGAATTAATGTTTGTCAGCTTTCTTTGTGTGTACATGATCTAGAAACAAATTATATTATTGTGCATCATTTCATTATGATAACTATAATTATGCATCTGCCCACGGATGCATAATTGGCTTCATGACTTCATACAGATTCAGACAAACATGTAGGACTTTGTGTCTTTGCATGAGTGTATGCACCTAGTTGTAGGTCACACTTTTAGCCCCAGGCCTTTAAAATCCTTTTAAATGTAACAAAATATATTTATGTGTAATCATGTGAACATGGATTATCTATGTATTTTTAGGAGGGCCATCAAGACTGCTCGAACTACAGACCAAACTTCCCTCAGCTGAATCTCTGACCAAACCACTTTCTCCTGAACTTGTTGAGCGGTGTGCAAATAATTTCAAGTTCAAGTACAGGTCAACTCTCTGTAAGATCAGAGCTGATCCTCTCGATCCTGCTTCCATTGTGCAGTTTAAAGACATGTATACTAATCTCGTCTTACTAGAAGAACATGGAAAACAGAAGCGAAAGCTAGATTACAATGATATCCTTGATCTCAAAGTCAATGGAGAGTTCCCCAAGCGGATCATGGTTCAGGGAGAGGCAGGGGCTGGAAAAAGTACATTTTGTGCTAAGATTGCCTGGGACTGGATTGAAGGGATGTATTTCAGTCACTTTGTGTGGGTCTTAATTGTTCCTCTACGTGAATTCAAGCAACACACTATTGGCGAGATTGCAAAGTCTTATCTGGACAAAAAAAATCCAGCAACGGTTTCTCAGGTTACTGAGTATATCCAGTCAAATCCTGGCAAGGTATTCATCGCATTTGATGGGCTAGATGAAGTCAGTGGCAAAATCATGAAGCCAAAATCTTGT
This sequence comes from Hemicentrotus pulcherrimus, assembly GCA_003118195.1. Lineage (NCBI taxonomy): Eukaryota > Metazoa > Echinodermata > Echinoidea > Camarodonta > Strongylocentrotidae > Hemicentrotus > Hemicentrotus pulcherrimus. The sequence continues at coordinate 10,374 of BEXV01005197.1, read as the reverse complement.
GAATCACAGTCTACTGATCAAATGCAACGTCAGTCATCACAGCCAAATGTCAACTCTTCAGAGGCATGTGGCAGCTCATCTGAGACGGATGATATTGGACTTGTAGATATTCTTTGTTCAGATCAACTTGCCTCTTGCACTGTCTTGGTTACCAGTCGCCCATGGAGAGCAGTACAGATTAGATCAGATGGTGATCTAATGAAGCTCTACACATTCATTCATGTTGAGGGTTTCAACAGAGAGAATTTGTCAGTTTACATTCACAAATACTTTCCAAAGAATGATGCTAAAGCAAATGAGCTTATCCAGTTCNAAGGATATCCAACCATCTTACTACGAGGCTGTAGGGATATCCCTAGGGTTCTCCTATGCTCAGCTAGAGAACATCCTGATTCAGAAGAGGAATAACTATACCAATGCATTTTTGCGAGTATTCATGAAATGGAATGTCATGCAGCAACCTCCATACTCAAACAAACGGCAGCTTTTGGCAGACAAACTACGAGAGAATGACTTGGGTGGCTTATCAGACAGATTACTCAATGAACCAAACAGCACAGGTAAACAGATACTAATTCTTGCAGTCTTGCAATGTCAGCAGAAGATTTAGAAAACCATGCATAAAATTAAAGTCAATTTTTACCATAGAGAAAGTGAGTGATGCTCTGTGTTCTATAAAGGTACATTTGCCACAATTTACAGAAGTGTCAAATTTTATCAGGCCCCATGTATGTTTTTATAACTTACTAATTAACTTTCTTAATCTTAGATATTTTCTGTACACAGTATAGTACAAGTTCTTTGAGTTACAGCAGAATTTAATGTCAGCTTTCTTAATGTTTACATGTTCTACAAACGAATTATATTATTTTGCATCATTTCATTATGATAACTATAATTATGCATCTGCCCATGCACGGATGCATAATTGACTTCATGACTTCATACAGATTCAGACAAACATGTAGGACTTTGTGTCTTTGCATGAATACATGCACCTAGTCGTAGGTCACACTATTAGCCTCGGGCTTTAACAATACTTTTAGATGTATCAAAATATGTTTATGTGTAATCATGTGAATATGGATTATCTATGTATCTTAAGGAGGGCCATCAAGACTGCTTGAATCACAGACCAAACCTCCCTCAGCTGCATCTCAGACCAAACCACTTTCTCCTGAACTTGTTGAGCGGTGTGCAAATGATTTCAAGTTCAAGTACAGGTCAACTGTTTGTAAGATCAGAGCTGATCCTCTCAATCCTGCTTCCACTGTGCAGTTTAAAGACATGTATACTAATCTCGTCTTACTGGAAGAACATGGGACAGAAAAACGAATGCTAGATTACAATGATATCCTTGATCTCAAAGTCAATGGAGAGTTCCCCAAGCGGATCATGGTTCAGGGTGAGGCAGGGGCTGGAAAAAGTACATTTTGTGCTAAGATTGCTTGGGACTGGATTGAAGGGATGCATTTCAGTCACTTTGTGTGGGTCTTGATTGTTCCTCTACGTGAATTTAAGCAACACACTATTGGCAAGATTGTAAAGTCTTATCTGGCCAAAAACAATCCAGCAACTGTTTCTCAGATTACTGAGTATATCCAGTCAAATCCTGACAAGGTATTCATTGCATTCGATGGGCTAGATGATGTCAGTGGCGAAATCATGAAGCCAAAATCCTGCAAGTCACAGTCTACTGATCAAATGCAATTTCAGCCATTACAGCCAAGTGTCAACTCTTCAGAGGCATGTGGAAGCTCATCTGAGACTGGTGATATTGGACTTGTAGATATTCTTTGTTCCGATCAACTTGCCTCTTGCCCTGTCTTGGTTACCACTCGCCCATGGAGAGCAGTAGAGATTAGATCAGATCGTGATCTAATGAAGCTCTACACATTCATTCATGTTGAGGGTTTCAACAGAGAGAATTTGTCAGTTTACATTCACAAATACTTTCCAAAGAATGAGGATAAAGCAAATCAGCTTATCCAGTTCACCCTTGAGAATGATGTCATATCTGAAATCATGGCCCACTATCCTATATATGTAGCCATGTTGTGTCTTATGTGGAAAGAACTTGTTGAGCAAAAACTTAAGGAAATGAAATCACTGAAAACTTTTTCTCAAATATTCAAAACAATGATTGCCTTTCTAAAAGAACATTATGCTCAGAAAGAGGTGAAGAAAGTAGGTAGCCCCTCACTTCTTGCCTCTTTAAAAAAAATTGATGAGCTCCTTATACCAATTGCCAAACAGGCCCTCAATGGTCTGCTTGAAAATACCTTAGTTTTCGGTGAAGATGATTTTGAAATCTGCCTAGAATCCAAGGACACTGCCTGTAGGGTTGGGATTTTGTCTCAGGAGGACAGAATTACCACTAGCATGGACATACATAAGGGGAGTTCTTATGTGCAGTTGCCAGTCTTCTTCCCTCACAAATTATTTCAGGAGTATATGGCTGGAGTCCATCTTGCTTCCCTGTATGAATCAGATCGTGATGAATTCAACAGGCTGATTGAGCAAGTATTGCTGCCAAGCAAGGAGGAGTTTAGGTATCTCCTGTACTTCACTGTGTCACAAAACAAAAGTATTGCAACCCATATAATGAACTCTATGCTTCAGGGACTACGGGTAAGCAGCTTGAATTACATGCAAGAAAAGTTAGATTTCATTGTTGATGTAGCGTTTGAGAGTCAGGATCCAGATGTAGCAGCCTTGGTGAGGGACAGGGTTTCATCAGATGGGATTGAGCTGACCATATCCATGGACATGACAGCACACACTGTAGCTGGTTATGCATTCGTTGGACCACATGTGGTAAGTTTGATCATAGTTTGATAAACAAAATTAGTTCATCCATTTTCTTACCTCACGTCTTTTTGCAATTTTCTAACGTACAAGAATATATGGAAGGATGCATCAAAGAGGTTTAAACAGGAATAATTGTTAAACTAGAACTGCAATTGGTGATGATATGCATGCATTGATGCCCATATTTCTATTTCTTTGAGCAGATAAATAAACAACAATTAGATTTGATGATCCTATGTACAATCTACATGTACACAACATGCAATTAAGGCACATGTTATTACACACATATGGTTTTCCATATATACTTTGGCCTACATGTACAGTGTATATGGCCTTGAATGCTACATACCAATACATGATGCATATAGAGCAATACATTGTAATATATGCAGGATATAAATGGCATCTAAAACATCCCGCTTGACAGTTTTTTTCAAAATTCGGCTATGAGACATGCCCTGAGTTAGGCCACCCAGAATGTACTTTTCAATACAGTTTCAAGATAGAGAAAAACTGAAAAGGGGCAAAAATCAGTCGAAAAGTTGACGTCATAGCCGATACGTGTTACAGCAGAAACCCTGCGTAATATAAATTGTGACCTGCTTCCAATTTTGATTTACTCGTAATTTTCTGAGTGAACATAAACTGTGTCTGGAACTATTTGAAGGGGTATTCCATTGTGGTCCACACTATTAAATGTACTACAAGCATGTCACACATTGTGATGTGATGCATAGCAAATTCAGCATTTAAAAAATTAATCTTGTGATGATGACGTCATGAAATTTTACCAAAGTAGGCAGTCTGTTGTCAAGAAGTTTGATATACATGTCTGCAAAGTTTCATAGACCTATAGGTATAAAGTTCACAAATTGATGCACATACATCTGTTGAAGTTTTTAAGGAATTATCCTAAAAGTATGGTTTTTGAGAGCAATTTTTCTCAAGTCTGTCAGTGGTAGGACAATTTTTGTTGTTGTTGTTGTTGAAAAATGTTTATCTTGAAGTATCTAAATCCAAAAAGGGTACTGATAAAGCCAGGCATGATAAAGCTACATGTACACGTATGGCCCTACAGTGTATAAACATCCATTGTCAGAACTTTAGAGGATGCTATTCATATCATGCATTACTATATTGATGTGTGAAATTCAGCAGAAATATGTGCAATGCAAAGATAAAGTTGCTGTAAAAGATTCAGACAGAAATCCCCCATATTAATTTAGTGATTAACATTTATAAGTGATTGAGGTATGATCGAGGCACCAGATGGTGTGGACTTAAATAATCTCCTTTGAAACATGTTCTTAGACTTAAGACTAAGTAAAGGTAATTTTTCGATTTCGGCCTTATATTTAGAGTATGATGATTGCATTTTGAAGGACCAATTGTATATTTAAGATTAAGAGCAACTCTTGCACTATTTATAGTAATTTGTTAGAAGTCTATAGTATCTAGGATAGGGGAGATACATGTAGGTAGGCTGAAAGAAAGGCATGTAAACGGTCCCGAAATGGTCAAAATGGCGCCTGGACTATCAGTTCAGCAGCTAGTGCAGACGATGAGATGGTAAAGCATACATACAAAATCTGAAAGGAATTGGGATAGAGATATTGGATATAGGAATTGGCAAATTGATATAAGGCATTGACTCAATTCAATTACATTATGTAGTATGTACTGGCACATGCATACACATTGCATCTATACCTTTTAGATGAGATAACATTTGGGGACAGGAAACTTCATCAATAGTTTGCCCATTTTCATCCATTCAAAAAAAAATATCTCTTGCCTAATTGAAATCCCAATTCTTGGAGCAAACATGGTAGGCAGAGATCAATAAAGGAATCTTGTTTGATATTCTTGGCCCAGTGTAAAATTGGTGTTATTGATATTGCAACTCTTAACATAAATGAACATTATTAATTTTGATTTTAATTCATCCTATCTCCTGCTTCACTCTCCCTTAGGAAGATTGAATACATGTACAATGAATGTGCTTATGCCGTGGGCGTCAACATTTGTCTTCTTTTCTCCTTTGCGAGCCTAGATTTTGCTCTGTATCCACCCTTTTAATTTAGTGATGGTATTGCTATTAACATTTATAAATAAAGGTATGACCGAGGCACAAGATGGTGTGGACTTGAGTAATCTCCATTGAACCCTGTTCTTAGATTTATACTCTCCTTTAATTTTGTTATGATTCTCTGTTTATTACATGGTAAACTAAGATGAGATATTCCTACTGTCCCAAAAATAGGAATTTGATATGAAATGACATGGCAATAGTTATTCAGCCTGTACCCTTAGCTATTTCCATTTCCCTCTTACTCTCTGTAGTTCAAGCAGCACATTTAGGGCAACCACTCATGTAGGTTACTCATGTTTGGCTTACATCCAAGAAAACATCTATATTCTGCATCCCATCAGTAATCACTTTGTAATTTTATCCAGAATCAACTCTGTATTCGGAGAGTTTGTGGACCTACTGTGTCACTTGATGTCGCAGAGATGATGTGCTTCATGCCATCCTTGAAAGCAGTTTCTCTTCAAGGTGCCGCATTCCATCATTGTTTTTTTGAAACACTTGCAAGGACAGGAAAACAATCAACGGTAAGCAGTTCATTCACAATTGTGATATATGTTTGAGTTTAATTTAAGTTAATTCCATTACCATCTCTTCCTTTTTTTCTAATCAACATTTTACTTTTTTGTATTTCCTTTCAATATCTCATATATGGTAGTTCTTTTGACAGAATGTGAAGAAGAAAAAAAAAACGACCTAAAAAACCCTCCATCTGGCAGGCGATGGCCNCCCCCCCCCCCCCCAAAGAAAAAAAGAGAAGGGAAGAAAATAAACAAGATTATTGTCACAAAGATTTGATAGATGTTTAAAAAATAAATCTGTTTCTGATGCAGACACACATACATGTAAGGTGGTCTGCAACTGCATGGCCAGACAGATTTCAAACTAACCTGTTTCTTGAATAAGGCCTAAAATAAAAACTTGTTGTATTGCCAATTGAGACCGACCCAAAAATCTAAAAAATAGATGGTCGTCATTTTTAAAAAGTTTTTTTTTTTTTTTAAACATTTTTTAGATTCTTTTTGATTAATGAATACAAAAACATGTATTTTGTTCAAACATTAAAAACTGAAAAATATCGGCCCAAAGAGGGCGACAGAAAAAATAGCATATACTGTACATAGATCCAATCCAAACAAGGTGAAAAACTTACACTTTTAAATGCAGGAATATTGCTTCACTAAATTCTTAAAAGTCAGTCCTGCAAGGTCCACACTATAAGGTTTATAAGGTTCATAAGGTTCTTCTTTGTAGATGACACTGATTACTCCACAAACTATTGAACGTGATCATGAGCCAGCAAATATTACAAAACTCTGAGAAGATACTAAAGGGCTGCCTGCTAGGCGCACATCATTAGTAGGAAGCCTGCATACATGTAACTGAGGTGAAGAGTTGGGCAATGAAAAACAAATTGTCTTTGAATGATAACAAAACTGAAGTTTCACATCCAAGTTTCGTCAAGATCCCTCCCTATTTAGTGTATATCAGTGACTGCCACATTAATCCTGTGCCTTAATTGAGCCAGAAATTTGGGGGTTGTCTTTGACCAGCACATCACCTTGAAAGAACATATTAAAACTATTTGCAAATCAGCAATGGCAGGAATCAGGTGTATAAGTAAAATCAAATGTTTCCTCTCGAAGCAAGGTGCTCTCACTCATGCTGTCCGTGCGTCCGACCCACTTTCTCATTAACGTGATATCTCTAGAACCCGGCCCTTGAGATATGAACTTTAAAACTTGATGACAGTATGTTTCACCATAGGAAGAGAATCTCATCAGATTTTGGAATAAATAGGTCAAAGGTCAAGGTAACAAAGGTCAACTTATGAAACTTCCAGAAAATAGCACATGTATTTGTTAGCCGATTTCTGCCCCTCTATGGAATTAACAAAATGGAAGATGTTAAATTTTACATCACATAACACAAAATACAATCAAAAGATAAACATTAAGTAGATAAATATGGAGGAGTATATGATTAGTGTTCCTGGGTAGCAGGGTTTGCATGATTTAACTCACTTTCATAGACTGTTGTATCTGGACAGCTACATTGTACCCCTTGGACTATTCCCCCCCCCCCCTCCCTTTGGAAACTATGAAGGACAATTGGTTTGGTGTAAAAGTGTGAGAGGTTAAAATATTAGAGGTAAAATGCCAGGGCTAGGAAAAAATGCCAGAAGTGCCAATTTTACACATCAATAAATTTTCCTAGGTCAATTATAAAAGAGACAATTAAGCATACTAAGTCAACAAAGATCACCACACTAGATGTCAACATTTCCATGTCACTTCCCCTTCTACTTCTAGGGCTATGCATTATGCAGGAATTTTTGATTTGATGAGACCATGAATTCACTATCTTGCTGTTCATTTATATTTATTTCCTGCACACCCTCTCTCTCCCTTTCCTTTATTGTGATCGCTTAATAGTCTTAATATCAGTAAGAAAATGATTAAGACTCCTATATGTAGGTTCAAATTTAATTGATTATCATAGTATTTTGAAATAATTAGATTTGGAGAGCAAACTTTTACATCTGTGAGCAGAGCGGCCCGCGAGCTCTTCTGGTGCGGCCCGCGGAGCTTAGAAAAAGTAATTATAAAAAAACTCATGAATGAAAAGTGGCCCACATAGTAGCGATGAAATAGCGTAAAATATTTACACACAGCTATCTATATTTCCATAATTTTTTATCATCATTCACAACATATTGACTCGTTACTTGGTTGATACGAAACTCCTAAAAATTCCCTCTAATTACATTACATTAACGACATTAACACCACTCGCCGTGTTAATATCAGTTTGTACTTTCCGGAAGCAGTAGCATTTTGTAAATATGCAAATGTTGAGGATTGAGAAATATGTTTGAAATGCCATTCTTGTCTTGAAACTTACAACCCTTTCTTCCCCGCTGTTGAATTTTCTCATGAATCTCAATCGTAAACTGGATAGGCCCTTCCCTTTACACCGCGTTCAATGAAAATGTACAATCATAACAGTGTTACTAATAAAGTTAGGATATTCTTTCGGCTGTGTCCTTGATTTTGTTTGAAATAACAACCAACATGGCATCAACTTCGAGACTTGCAAATGAAACAAGTTTCAGATGAAGGCAGAAACTTTAAATCAGATTGGTCTCTGAAGTATTTCGTCATAGAAGAGAAAGGTAAACCACTTTGCCTCATTTGTCACCAGAGTGTGAACTGTGAATGCAATGAAGGTTAACAACATAGCAAGACATTATTACATGCTGCATCTAACAAATTACGGAGAGTTACAGGGTGAGGATAGAAAACAAAGACTTGATAAATTAGTGACCAGTCTGACTTGCTGTAACTTGTCCATCAAAATAATGCAGCCCCAGAAATCACACTAAAAAAGTAAGCCTGATATTTGTTCACTGATTTTGTTGTTTGCTTGTTTGTTTTTGCAAAATTGCAGGTGTGTACACGTCTTGCATTAGTGTGTGTGGGGGGGGGGGGGGGGGGGGGGGGGGGGAGGGGGAGAAGACTACGTACGGGACCACAGCGTCCCATATGTCACGCAGCACATTAATTACATTACAAATTAATTTATGAATTGGTCAGAACTAAAACTTTCCACAAATAAAAGCCACAGACTTATACCAAAAGATAGCCAAATAAATAATTTCATCTGTTGTTATTTTGTGTTTAAAGTCTCAAAATGTCCCATACGTCACAATCCAAATAGCTTGGACCTGCCCTTGAATGCATTACAAAAAGTATATTTTTAGGAAACCATTGTCATGTATTTCGCATGTGAGTGTCCTACATTGTATACAGGTCAGTGGGTATCTCACAAGTTGTACTACTATGACATCATTATTTTGATCAAAATAGCAACTGTTACGCGAGAATGGCTAGCAAAGAAACTGCAAATATGGAGATTTTTTTTTTCCTTGCTAAATAATCAAATAAGAGTATTTCAAGATATTTTTGACCGCCTCTAATTTGTTTTAGTAAGGCTTTCACTTAAGATTTGTTGGGTTTCATTCTCCTTAAAGATTACATGTGGAATATTTAATGAACACAAAGACACTTGCACCCAAGAAGATCTGGAAGCACTGACCATAGCAACTCCAGAAGAAGAAGACCTCTTAATTAAATATTCCTTTTGATGATATTTATTTATTTATGTTTTCGGGTTGTCCGTCCGTCCGTACGTACGTCCGTAAGTACGTCCGTACGTAAGTCCGTAAACTTTCAAAAATTGTTTCTGTTTTGGTTTGTAAAATTGCTCTTTGGCGGAGGCATCATTTTCGACTGCACGCAGTCAAAGTTCCATCTAGTTTATTCATTTATTTATTTAAGTGATTTTGTTAAGAAATGTGAATATAAATACAGCTGTGTTATATATATCCTAGGTGATAGTTATAAGAAGCAATGAAAAATTGGTTCTTGTAAATAAAACAGATGCATGTATAGATTTGCTGCGTAACTGTATTGTCAAACAATGCAGGTCCAGACTCTCAGGCTTGAATATCTCCAGTGTCCCACACCAGCCTCATCACATCACCTAGCAGAAGCACTGTGTTCCATGCCAAACCTGACTGACCTTGCACTCACTGGATTTGGTCTCACTGAGGAGTTCTACTCTGCATTGAAAGCAAAGGCCTCATCCATACAGGTATGTGTGTCCTTATGTAAATGTCATGGAAAGGGTTAATGAAAAAAGAAAGAGTAGTATTGTTGATATGATGTTTATGTATACATGTCTTTTTAAAATTCCAAATATCTTTTTAAAAATTGTAATCCATTTACCCAAAATGTCTAAATAGTCATGAAATATGGAAAGAAAGCAAACTATAGAAGAGCATAGACAGTTGAAATTCCATTGTGTATTAGATTATTTTTATTTTGATCACTAATCAACATCCAACTATTTCTAATTTCAATAAAGGCCTGAATTTACCAAAATTGTACAATAACCACATCCTTTTTGACTTAGCTTTCTTAATTGTGACATGAAACCAGAGTTATGCATACCTTCACTATGTCAAAGGGATTGGGTAACTTTGTCTCAGATTCTGAAACAAAATCCTAGATTTAGCGCATGCTGCAATGATAATTATAAGCCTTTAGGTCAGTCAGGAACCCTATGACTTTTACAAGCCGATCGTTTTGTTAGATTTTCGAGATATATATGATTGGAAATCAAAATCAAATTTTTTGTTTTCCTAACGGTTTTCATAACACTACAGTCTATTTTGGAAAACGAGTATGGTAAAAGCGGTCACTCCACGATCTTTGAGGCACTTCATGATCATTGTGAAGCGCATTTTTTTTTAGGGCTTCATATTACACCATATCACAGACACTGATGACACGAAGGGCCATTCATCTAAGATTTAACGTTGTAAAACGATGCCTTTAATAACAAATGCAGATTTCTGGGTATTATGTTTTTTAGTGTTGTTAGGAGTAGGACGTATGAATGCAAAC
>BEXV01005195.1:5912-19023 GCA_003118195.1 Hemicentrotus pulcherrimus | reverse complement strand
GCTCCACTTTGCTTTGCCCTACCTGATCGTAAATACTTTGAAAAATGTTCCCAGGGCCCGCGTAACATGCAAGAGTGGTGGTGATGTGGATTTTTTGCTCTTTACGCCAATGCTCCCTCGTGTGTCCCCCTGGTCATGAAAAGAAATTGCCGCCCCTGTGGATGACAGTCATGATTATGTATTAGACAGGGAGAGGGACGGGATATTTTGTACTTCCACCGCCCCTAACCAAATGGATCATTAGTTGTACGGTGTCTGCAAAATTCATACTCGGTGGCCCGCCTGACAGATTAAACCCTTTTGGGAGAAGTAACTCTTGCATAAAACTTACCATTGATGGTAATACTTTACCATCAATGGCAACTACCATGGTAACAGGGCTCAACAGCCATTCAAAATGAATGTTACCATCAATGGTAAGTTTTGTGCAACGGGCCCTGATGCATGAAAATGAAAGGACAAAAGTTTATGCACATATCATGTCCATTTTTGTTGCATGATGCCATTAATTTTAAGGGAAAGTATAAGATTCAATTGGCAACACACAGAGAAGTTCAAAATCATTTTTTTGATACCAATTTTTAAAACAAACTTTCCACCTACCATATGTATATGCCTTATGTTTTCTGAGACATTGCAATTCATTAGAACAATATAATATTGAGAGAAAAATATTGCTGAGAATTTGAAGAATTTTGAATGTTGAATGGGTTTTTATCAATAAACGTTGGAGTGATGTAATAGTTTAGTGGTTTAATCACCTGACTGGAATAGCAAAGGTCGTGGGTTCAAGCCCGAGCTCAGCAGTTTGCCCGTGAGCAAGGCATTTTAAGTACATTGCTCCTCTCAACCAAAGTGCTACATGTAAATGGAAATCTGTTGGATGCGACTAACTACCATTACCACACCATTATGAACACAACATTCCAATAAAAAAAAGTAAAACAAGACTGGCCTTTCTTTAGACACCACCTTCATTAAATTTAATGATAGTAGATTATAATTTCACAGAACAATATGTTTTTTCAGGGTATACCTCTACAAGTAAAGACAACACACAGATATGTAATAAGTAACGCTCTTTCATATATCTATAAACAATCTATTGTGCGAGGAAAAAACAAGAAAAAAATGGTAAAAAGAAAGTTTACATAAATTCAAAAGAATTATGTTGTCATAATTCCCTTCATGGTGGCATGATATAAGATTAAATAAACGTTTCGAAATAATTAAACAATTAAAAAATTTATTCATATCAAACAGATTTTTGGTGCTTTATTTATAGAGAATAATGAGAAATATCTGCTATTGATTGTGAGCATTCTAACTACATAAGGTTCTATTTACAAGCTTAGGGTAGTTAAAAAGACAAGTACTTGAACACATTTCAAAAAGGTTGTTCTGGAATTTCGACATCAATACAATGATAAAAGCACACCACTTATCTGATACATGAGAAAAGCAAGAATAGTAAACTCAATGACCGTGATCTTCCTAACCCAACAATGTCTAAATGATGTTTGATTTAATTTCCTCATACTAAAATCACTAAGATGCTTGAAAAGATGACTGAAGAAGCTGCATCCTTCAAGAATGATGCTCCTTTAAAGCATTGTTCTCAGCATTCTCATAGACCACAGCAATATGAATTTCACTTTTCTCTGCCAAACTGTTACATGTATATCACTGCATGTTTCCAGAGACATCTTTCAATTTGAATTGAAGTGAATTGAATACTGAATAACCGAGGCAGTATGTCTCTTTTTTCCCAATAAGGATCCAATATAACTTTCTAAAATAAAAGTACAAATGACCTTTGTATGTACGCCCAAGTACGATGAAAATATTAGAAGAAAGAGATGATGTAAAATAGAAATGAGAGGGAGGAAAATTAGATCCAGACCCAATCATTAAACGAGCGCCCAGAAAATGTATTATCTAGAAATATAATGTTGCACTATTTAAAGCAAACAGTTTACCGTAACTGGCTATGTATATTCATATGAGGAGTTATGAAAACCATACACAATTATGCATCCCCTTCAAATTTACAAGAGCAAATATAGTTAATACGTTATATTTAGCGAATTCCTGTCCAACCCTCATTTGACACACAGCACCAGTGACTAATGAATGAACAAACAATGTCTGTTATGTACATACACATGGTCAAACAACTGCCCCGATCCATACACACCAAGTTTTTGGAGTTTCCACACGTGCTACAACAAATCCTCGCAAGCTCCCCGCACTGGTCAATGGGCATAAAATCACAATAAATAAGGAATTGTCTAGTCCTCTAGAGTAATCTAAATCCTACCTCCTCTCCGACGGCTATAATAAAGGTTTGTATAATACCTGAACAATTTACAAGGGAATTGTATTTTGTGTGTTTGGAGTCAGAAGGGCAATATATACTTGAACAGAGAATCAATGCCTTTCTAGCTGTTATAACAGATGATTTCATTAAAAAAAGTAACAAACTTCAAATGCTCCCTGCATCTCTCCTTTTCACTGCTTTGCAGTAAGACCACTTTCAGATATGCTAGAGTGCTCTTTTTGGAAATGGGAGTGTGTAAAGCTCATGTCCTCATGGCTAGTTTTAATCTTTCTTCAAAATAAGCAAAGAAAACAACAAAAGATATTCTCTTTCAAATTTACCTTCAGTCTGCAATACCAGCGGCCTTTTGATTGATCTGCTCAGCGAATGACATATCCCGTCCTGACTTTACTGCATGCACTTCATTTTCATAGTGCACACACGTATTTTATTTCTTGTAACTAAGAAAACTTATGAGATATTTTGTAGTGGGGATACTACACAGACAGAGCATAAAGAACAAAGCTCCATAGCTCTTCCCCCTCCCACTATGATAGAGAGATCAAGGTTTACTAGGCCAATTAATCTCTCGCCTCTGATCTCTCTCTCTCTCTGCAGTTTGTAGCAATTTCCTTTTATGACAGACTTTCTTTCCTTTATCTCCTTCATTAGTACCAATGCTTGTACAACGCGAAGGATCCGACACTCGGGGGGGTTCTGGTCCACAGAGGCCCCCCAATTTGAAATCTCTACCCTACATTTAAAAAATTGGAATAGGGGCTGTATGCAAACTGACCATAAAAACTTCCAATTCAGACCGCATGTGAAAAAGTTTTGTGGGGCCCTTTGAAGAAACATTGTAGAACTCTTAAGGTACTCTCTCAATTGTTTTTAAGTTCTAAAGCATCACATAGACGACACAGATCTTTATCCATCCTCTCGAAAAGAGATAGAGAGTGAGAGAGAGAAAGTGAGAGAGAAAGAGAGAGAGTGGGAGAGAGAGACAGAATGAGGGAGAGAGAGAGGGAGATGAGTGGTTAGAGAGTGTGATGGAAAGAGGCAGACGGACAGAGATGAGCAAGAGAACACTGGAAATGAGGGAGGGGAATGATAGCATGTGTTAGGGGAGGGATAGGGGGGAGAGGGTGACAGGAATAGAAATTACAATGGAAAGAGAGAACAAGAGAACTGGAGATTGGAGAGAAATAGGATGAGTTGAGAGAGGAGATTTCTATACAGACAGCTGCACAAAGCTGTTGTAACTGGAGATATTCCTCTTGAGGATCTCCTGGCAAGGTCCAAGCACACGCTCAAAGCGTTGTCTGTCCAGTTTGACGCACTTCAAGTTGCCGCGGGCTACGACGGTGGCAGCACGGGGGCGGTCTAGCAGTAAGGCAATCTCACCTGGTTTAGGAAACAGAGTTACAATTTGAAATCCATTACCCTCTTGGAGATGGTTTTGTTATCTTTATTTAACAAGTATTATCATCACTATTAGTATTTTGTATCACCCGTACCTGTGAGAGGGAAAGCAAAATGAACTATTCTCTCTTCCTGGTTTGAATGTGCAGGTGGACCATTACACCGGTGTTTCCCCCTACCCTTTTAAGAATAGTGCAGTGGGTGCTTAGCATGCAAAGGAGGTGACTCTCCTCTACGCAGGGCCTCCATGTAATGTCCTATCCGAGGGACTGAGTGTTTTCCACTGTCACATCAACACACAATGCAAGCTTCAATCATCTGCCTGGGTTGTATTTGAACTCATTAATTTGGGGTTTGACAGGGAGATGCTTTACCAACTGAGCTACCTCACCTCCTTCCTTTTCAAATAAGGAGTTGCATAGCTGTTAATATGACTCACTGATTTCTAATCCCTTCTAAAAATGCCATAAAGTGGTCCAACTAACTGACTTTCAGGGATAGTATAAGTTTATAAAAGCAATAAACCAAGAGATAAATGAACGGCACGAGTCTTACCAAAGTAATCTGATGGTCCTAGCTTGCCAACTTCAATCAATTCAGAGTCGTTGCCATGACGCTGGAGAACTGCTGCCTGGCCCTGTATAATGAAGATGGAAAGATAAAGAAGTCAGAATTTCGACAAAGGAACAATCCTTGAAATGTATATTTTTTTCAATCTATAGACTGGATCCTATCTATAAATAATATGCTCCAATATCTAGAGCTACACTATCTTGAACTACCTACAAAGTTGAGTTTAAGTCATGTGGTTGCATTGTGAAAGAAACGGCGTGGAAAGGATCAGAAAATTTGATCATGTAGCATATAAGTATTCTGCCCCCCATGACAAAACAGCATAACAGACATTTTGAAGTTTTTGAGATATAAGGCAAAACATGTTCTTTTAAAAGCTTTTAACATGCTGTTATGCCATTTAGACATGCTAATTAATTATGAATAGGGACACTTTAAAGGTAATACAAAGTTTTGGGAAATTTTGAAAATTTGGTGGATAATGATTCTTTACAATTTTAATATATTTGGATGCCCCTGTGGATTTATAGTAAGCACTAAAAAATTAGCCCCTAAAACACTTCTGCTTTCGAGAAAAAATGAAAATACAAATTTATCGGTACTCCCGATAAATTTTGATAAATTTCAAATANTTTATAGCTTAATTAATATCTTGACCTTGAGAGGGCGCTACACAGCTTAACGAGTTTGTTATCAATAATTTCAGAACTTTAGACTCGATTTCAACCGGGACAACGATCACTGCATATTGTAGGATCGCATATGCTTCCAATATGTTCATTTGAACCAAATTCATGGCCCCATACCAAAACTTTGTATTACCTTTAAAAATTCAAAATATGGTTTAACATGTGTAATATGATGTATTAAGTACCAAAAGTCAAAAAAATGCATTAAAAAAAAATTGTATGTCATGCCGTTTTGTCATGGCAGTATTGGTGTGTACAGCATGGTTCTGGAATCAACAAAATGATAAGAAATTTTACCCAGTCATGGTTAAGTAACAAGCACTGTAAACAGAGAGATGTATATGGGACTTCACAAACATGTGGCATAAAAATTGGGCATCATTTTTAAGCTGTAACGGTACTTCTGATATTTAGAATAAGAAGGCATTTGAAGAGCCATGCTTCTTAGGGAACATTTTTTCTCTGATGTCCTTCCATACTTGCATCATAACAATGATAACGCTCACAAATTATTTTTCACCTCTCCCCAGAACTAAACCTTTTCTTTAACATTGATCTTAGGAATTTTGAGGTAAAATGGTGTAAAAGATATTCTGATCATATCTATATTTAATGCTTAAGCAGGCTAACTTGCGCCACATGGTCTGTTGCCAGCCAAGAGGGCGTTAAACCTGTAGAAAAGTATAGGAGATAACATGTATTTTATTTCTCTCACACATGCTTCATGATGAAGCAAGTATGAAGTTGATTATTGCCCCTCTGCACTAGTTTGGCCAGGAGGGATTAGACCTCCCTGCAAGGTCAATGACAGGTGGTTATCTCATCAAATCAGCTCTCAATTAACATAAGAAAAAGGGGATCATGGGGGACCAATGGTCACTGATTAAGCATTGTTTGCTATATAGCGGGCGCAAGTAGCTATAAGTACCGGTAGTACAGAGGGGCTTCAAGCTTCTATCAAAATGAATATTCAGAAAGACCCACTACTTATTTCCACAGACAAATATCACAGACAAAAAAAAAAGTTAGGGGTGTAGTTTTGATACCTCAATGATCATGAAGAAGTCATCTCCCTGTTCTCCTTGGACAACGATCTTTTGGCCGTCGTCGAACTGGACTGGCTCGAGAGCATCGGCTATTGTCAAGTTCTCCCATATGTCAAGGTTTTCTACAAGAGAACAACAATTCAAGGTTTACTTACTATCCCTCATCAATTAGGCAACTTGAACAAATGTTTGTTCACTATTCATGTAATTCATTTTTTCTATTTTTAAAAGAACATTCCACAAAAACTATCAGTTAATTTGAAATTAGATCAATCTAAGACCAACTCGATGATCCTTTCTTGAAGCTCATTACAGCCTCATGTATGTGTACATATGACAAAAGTCTTTGATTTAACTCTATAAATTGGCAACACATTCTGTCTCTTTCATCTTCATAATCTACAATCATGTATCATTATTGCTTTTAAGTATACATTTCATTGTATATCTTGGGAAATACATTTCCAAGATTTCATTATTTTGAAAATAAATTGATATATTTCTCAGTATGCTCACTGGAACTCATTCTTTATTTCTTTCTTTTCTCTGTCACTTTTGTTTATGTTTTTGCTTTATTCAATATATCTTTTAATCATAAATTCTCCATATGTTGAATCTTTTGAATTTATTTGTTAATACTTTGATCTTCCTTTAAGTCCTTCTTTCTCTCACTTTCATTCATTTCTACCTTTTCTGTCATCCCTGCCTACCCCATTCCTCTCTTTGAAGAACATTCATACCTTCATGCCAAATCATTCCCCTAGTTAACCCCCCTCACCTTCTCCCTTAAGTCATCCATTAAATCAATCAATCAATTATTTTATTCAAATAATCAATCAATCAATCAATTATTTATTCAAATAATCAATCAATCAATCATTCAATCATTAATTCAATCATTCAATCAATCATTCAATCAATCACTTATTTATTTATTATTCAATTAATCAATCACTCATTCGCTCACTCACTCATCAATCATAAATCAGTCAATCAATTCTTGGACCCTGAATGAGTTAAGCAGCTGACTTACCAAGGATTGAAACCTTAGTGAGGAATTCCTCGTACATCTTCCTCTTGCGTACTTGGCTTCCCTGTAAGAAAATCAAAAAATCACTGAGCCTTAGAAATGTAAACAAAATAATCATATGCATGGTTTTTCAAGTATACTCTACGTTTTGCAGTGTGCTTGGACCAACTATAGCTTGCTTCTGTTTATTTGACGAAACAATAGTAAACAAGTGTTGTGGACTTAATGGCTATCACAGATACATGTTATTGTTTGCAATATTTAGCAAACAATTACAATGATAAAAATAAGTCATGCTCAAAATTTAAAATATTTCTCTGGATTGTTCATTTATTTACTTGTTCATCAACTTGGTGGAACAGCAGGGGCACATTTATAAAATCCATTAAGTAAATGTGAAGGATACGATCAAAAGTCTTATATTCATCTCCTTGACACTACCCTTCAATAACATGACCAGCTCTGCCATGATTGTATTTCTCTTGCACGCGTTCTCCCATCATCGCTATGCCCCATTCGATGGCACCATCCTTTACGTGGATGATGTTATAGCGCTGTGTAAACATCAGCCACACACCTCAAGAGTTTGAATGTTCCATGCCGATCAATACCCTTGAGCTCTAGTAATAGGCCAGTCTTCATCAGCTCAAGATTGCCAAATATCCTGATATTTTAACTATCCCGATCACAAATTATCCAGTTAATTTGCGCCTTTATCAGCAGTTGCAATTAGCAGAATATTTGGTCGAGATAATCATCCCAAGATATCTTGGGCTAGTTTGCAAAATATCCCACTATTTGGCAAAATATTGCTATTTCTCTGGTGCGTTCACCAGCCCGAAGACTCGCACTATGCGCAAATGCTGATCAAAATATCTTGAGCTAATTTCTTGAACTCGAGTTTCAAGTTTTTAGGTCATAGCGGGCTATTTGGCACTCTCGAGCCGGTGACGACAGGCCTTTTGAAACACTAGAACCCTTCTCCCTCATCCTATCACTTTACTGGACGTCACCAACGTGTACTTCTTGCAGGAGCATTCATTACAGCGGCGCTGCGTAAAAGCCGCACTTTCTTCTGGAGCATGGTCTGATTTGGCGAGTTAACATGGAAATCGATTTCTTTGTATTGACTTGACATCCCATTGATTGCGGGACACGGCTTCTTGCCACTAGAACAAAAGGAATCAGGATAACTATCCAAAGATCTACATGTACATGTAGCTGTCAATGCTCCTAAACTAAGCATCTTTCTTTCTTAGTTTACCAGCGTATTAGTGTACAAATACAACTAGTAATGTTTAAATGTTGTATATGATGGTAAGGTAGTATATGGGGTTGGAAAGTTAAAAATAACCCAAACAAATATCAACTTACTGAAGTAGGAAACATGTGGTTTCCCCAAGATGTGCAAATCACTTTATAGCATTTTATCACTGACTTTATCAAGAATGGCTTTTGGTGACCAATCCAGGCTCCCAATATTTTATGACACTGACTTCCTTGATTTTTCCCTGATGGAGTTCCATAATTCCAAGCGATTTCTAGTTTAAAAGTGTCTTTAAAAATCCTCTCCTCGTGGACATGAAACAAAATATGCAGTTCTAACTACTTTCTTTGGAGACAAATGAAACTCTTATCATTTTTCTGATAAGAGAGATTTTTCTTTAAAATCTCTGAAAGCCAAAAAAAAAAAAAAGGAAGATCCTGGGACCAGTTTCACAAAGCCTTTTTTTCAATGACAAATGTCAAAAATCAGTGACAAACCCGCTGATAACTTATCAGAAGCAAGGATTTCAGTACCGGTAGCTATAATAAAAACTGTCATTTGTCACTGATGACAAGTTTTGTGAAATGGGCCCCTGGTCTCCAGGATAAGCTGGAACCCTGCCTGAATGCTTACCATGAGGATTCGTCTGTAGCTGTCCCTGTCAATTCCCCACAGCTTTATATCAGTCTTAGCCTGCAAATACAAAGATAGGTGTCCCAAATAAGCATCACAATCATGGGGGAGGGGGGGGGGGCAGTCAATGGATCATGCATGGGGGCAATATGCCACATAATTCTCTTGGAAAAAAAAGGGCCTCTTCAAAATAATTTTTTTCCGATAGGTTGTCATGCATAACATTGATAATAGATTAGCTTTAGAGTAGCCCTTGCAAGGTCATATCCTCATCCCCCTGATTGTAATAAAAAGAAGAGGAATTCTGAATAAAACCAAATTGATTCATACATGTACCTTCATAAATTAAAAATGTATAAAATCATTTCATTCATTGATTCAACACATACTCTAAATGTAAAGTGATGACCTTTCTTTCAAACTGCTTTATTTTTGCTTCAATGTCATTTGCTAAAAGCAAGGTTACATGTCAGACCTCTTCACTTGTACGTGTATAGATGCCATAGTACTGGCTCTCAGTTGACAATAAAAAGCCTTGTTTACATATACCAAGGTACACCACTTCAGTTTTCTTTTATGATGACATGAAGTGCTAAATGCCATTCAATTTTGTTTTATTAAAAATAAATGCATGTATATAAAAAAGTGCAGCAACTTTTTTACAGCATTTGACAGTGGCATATCTGAACACGCCTTAAGTGGTATTTTGTAGCATACAAGTAACTGTACAATACTATACAAACTCATCAAAGAGATAGACGTAATGATTAGGAAAAGCAAATCAATACTGTCAGGCTGTCAGCATTTTCAGCCCAAATGTCAATGACCTCCTTTCAGCTTAGAGCATGTCTGATCATTAAGCAAATAGACTGCATCTTTAGATCAGACCACATCAAGTTTAATGACACATTTGATGTCAGTTTATGTTATCCCCCGAAAATGTGGGGATCTGTTACTCAGGAAGTCATACACAACGAAAATGATATATTGACTGACACCCATATTTATCATCTTAGTTACTAAAACGTTACGATTCAAAATTAAAAAATACTTGGTAACAAACCGAACAACAAATAACCTTGGACTTGCCCTAATAGCTCTATCTGTATTTTGTAATACAATGTATAATTATTGCATCTTTTAAAGGTAGTGTATCCCTTTTGTAGCGTCAAATTCTGTAGAACTGTGCAGGAATTATGAATATGTCACATACATGTATGTTCTATCTGTGAAATTTAAAAGTTAACAGTGTCCTAGTATTCAAATTATGCAAGGAAATCTGTTTACTTTCTAGACTTCACTGTCAAACACTATTGGGTGACTGACTGACTTCTTTTTTTCTTTGGTAATAACATTTAATGAGCTGTAAAGGGTACGTGAGCATTTGTACATATCAATATCCCCCTTCTTGTAATGACCAAAATTTAGCTTATTGAATCTTTGTGCAGCTAAAATGTACGACCATACTAAAATCAGACTATTTTCTATGCATAATTTTCAAAACGGTCAATTTAATTTTTATATACCGGTAAAGGCAATTACCAGTTCTATTTTTTTCAAGGGAGTTTTTAGTTGGCATTATCTCTTGTTTACCATACGATTCACACAAATTTACATTTCCAACCTGCAAAAGGGACACACCACCATTAATGATTTGTAGAGCCATATCTATTTCAGGGTGCATTTTTGTTCTACGATGCTCTTCCACACTAACATCAAAACTTTGACAGAAAGACAGACAGACAGACAGACAAATGCAGAGCTGCCAGCCTCGTGCAACCCCAAAAAGGAACCATGATGGCAAAAAAAAAAGGAATTCATTAAAACAAAACTGCCACACTTCCAACGCAGAAATGTCCTTTCCTCATGCTGTTTTTTTTTTCTATATGAGGACCTATCGTTTATTTACAAGTAGGTATATTTTTGTTGTTGTTATTTTGGTGTTATCAGCATTTCATTCTTTTTGAGAATATTTTTCTCTTCAAGTATGTTTTCAAGTATGTTTTCAAGAACGTTTGAAGAAAAAAAGTATTTTATGATGAAAAAACGTACTACTGTAATTTTTAAGAAAAAACAGAATAATTCCAGGAAAAACGTAATGGTTGGTAGCTCTGCAAATGAAAAGCAGACCGGTACACGTACCTTGACTGTAGCGGCTCTTGGGGTGCCGTAGATGAGAGCCAGCTCTCCAAAACTGCTGCCCTCACTCAGGGTGACAACACGCTCATTGTCCACATAAATCTGCATAGGGACAGGAGGATGGAGTATAGGAAGGAAAAAATATCAATTTATGGCTCTAAATAGATAATTAGAAATTGAAGGAAAAAAATATGCATCCAGTGATTAACTGTGAAAGCTATAAGGAAGACGACTACCCTATATTCATGTACATATAAATGTGTGCAGGCAAACCTTGGCCAATGACCAGAGTAACTTAAACAGTGCTTTGAGTGTTATTGCATGGTTTAAGAGCTACATACTACATCCAAATTATTATTGTACATATAGATTTAAATTGCAGAATATTAGTAAAACCATATTCTAAATTCTTTACTTGCAGGCTACTGAACTCTTACATTGCCATTGGCTTACACAGGAGCCATGCAGTTACCTTATACACAATGGGTTAGATATATCAAGGTGTACAGTATGTATACCCCTATTTTGATCAAATATCTATGTAAATCACATACATATGAATTGCAAAAAATGTGCAGAACACAATGAATTCAAATTCTGAAAGCGAGAATTCATTGAAGGCCATTTATAGATTTTGAAACTTAAACTGCAGCGCCAAATAGAAATGAAATGACATCTATTTCATGGATTATCAAATTTACTCATTTCGATCAGCATTCTCTATCGAGTTAAAGTAAAGTTTCGCCCGAAATATCAAATAGAAATTGCTATGAGGTAATATTCGTGAGCAATGAGCCAATGAAATCCCAATGAAAAAAGAAACACTTTTATATCAGTTTGGAATAGTACTTACGTCGACTTCTCCGGAGTCAATGACATAGAAGTTATCTCCTTCATCACCTATTCATGTCAAGGAAGAGGGAGAGAAGGGATGAAAAGAGGAGAGAAGGGATGAATGTGACACTCACATAAATAAATTTCTCTTGGGGTATACAAATATGTTCACGGCGAATCAGTCACGTTAGCCACGAATGGGTGTTATATGATCGCAAATTATTTGAACACTGTAACATTTTATTCATTACACATTACTGAACGGTATAAACTTCCTAGGGTTACAATCAACACCTTCATTTCTTTCAATCCAAAAGGGGCTGTTCACATGTGATAAAAGAAAGTATTATTAGGCGCTATAAACATGTTTGAGCCATGATTTAGCGGCATATTATTTCAAATGTGAACACTGTGATGATCTATTCATTACACATTACTGAAAAGTATAAACCATCCCAGGGTTACAAAAAAACCCCTTCATTTCTTTCAATCTAAAAGGGTCTGTTCACATATGTGATAGAAGAAACGTAGTATTAAGCGCTATACACATGTGGAAAAATTCACACATGTGGATAAATTTGCAAATTTAAACACCGTGATGATCTATTCATTACACATTACTAAACAGTATAAACGTTCCCAGGGTTGCAACTATCTCCCATCCATTTCTTCAGATCCAAAAAGGGCTTGTTCATACATGATAACACAAGTTAAGTTAGCCACAAATGAGCAGTACAGGATTGCAAATGTGGACAGTGCAACGATCTATTCATTATACTGAACAAAAAGTCCCATTCCCATTGTATGCTTCTCTCTAAATAGGGCATGTTCACATGCCTGTTGAAGATAATACGTTGTACAGGTGTACATCACTTTGTAACAAATGCTTGTATGAACATCACTCAACATACCATCATTCAGATTTTGACTATTCCAAATCTCTTTCTCATTACTCCCTCATCAACTCCTCCAAGTCCTTAGAACTGTTCACACATACATGTACACACTCCACCCTGGAAATATCATCTTCACTATCATCTGGAGTATACATGCTGAAAATGAAAGGGGATGTTCATTGTACGGACCTGAGACAGAATCACTCCTGTATCGACACTACAATCGACCAGCACTTTCCTATTCATTCCCCCCCCCCCCCCC
>BEXV01005194.1:0-12980 GCA_003118195.1 Hemicentrotus pulcherrimus | reverse complement strand
GGAGAAGACAAAAGAAAAGAAAAGGAATAAAAGGGGAAAAAAGGAAAAAGAAGAAAAAAGAGAAAAGGGAAACAAAAGAAACAGGACGAGGAGAAAAGGGGGAGGTAAGAGCCTGAGAAAGGAGGAGTGGAAATAAAAAAGGGGGAGTTGTGGTGGAGTCGTCTCGTCAAAAAAGCAAGAGAGACATAATATATGTAATTATGTAGCTGTGTCGGTATTCTTGCTCGATCCTCGTGTATCAATGCAGAAGTTTGAAGTCTGTGAGATGTATATTGTCGGTCGGCTGACAAGCTTTTTTTCTTACGAACTGTGACTTTTTATCCGCCGTGACGACTTCGAGAGTGACTACAACTGCAATACTTGTATTTTCTTGAAGTTTCACTTTCCTACAATATCAGCTAAAGAAATCAGAGGTTTAAAATTTTCGGGGAAACTAATTCAAACAAGGATTAAGAGACAACAACGGTACGACGAATCGTATTTCTTTCTCTATATTTTGATGAAAAGCCAAAATTTCAGCGCTTCGCGCGGTGGGGAGAGCTTCATTTAGACGAGTCGAGAACGGTACAACGATTCGTTTTCTTTCTCTAATAATTTGAGGAAACGTTGAAGCTTCCGCGATTCGCACAGAGGGGGAAAAACTAAATTCAGATTCCATTCGAAGTTTCACTTTCCTATAATATCAGCTAAAGAATTTAGAGGTTTAAAATTTTCGGGGAAACTAATTCAAACAAGGATTAAGAGTCGAGAACAGTACAACGAATCGTTTTCCTTTCTCTATATTTTGATAAAACGCAAAAACTGGGAGAGGAAAACTTCATTACGAGTCGAGAACGGTTCAACGAATAGTCTTCTTTGTTTCATAATTATTTAAGGAAACGTCAAAGCTTCCGCGCTTCGCGAAAGAGGGGGAAACTTAATTCAGATATAGAGCTATAAGAGTCGAAAACGCAGCAACGAATCGTCTCTTTTCTATAATAAAATTGAATCAAACGTCTAAGCTTTTTGCGCTGGAAGGAGGAAACTGAATTCAGACAAGGATTAAGAGTCGAAAACGGTACACGAATCGTCTGCTTTCTCTACTAATTGAATGAAACGTCAAAACTTCCGCGCTTGGCGCGGGAGGGGGGAATTCCATTCAGACAAAGATTAAGACTCAGATCACAGTTCAACGAATCGTCTACTTTCTCTAATAATTTAATGAAACGTCAAAGCTTCTGCACTTGCGCGGGAGGGGGAGAAACTGAATTCAGACAGGGATTTAGAGTCGAACACAGTTCAACGAATCGTCTCCTTTCTCTAATAATTTAATGAAACGCCATAACTTCCACGCTTCGCGCGGGAGGGGGAGAACTAAATTCAGATAAGGATTAAGATGAATTCAGATAAGTATTAAGAGTCGAGGACAATACACCGAATCGTCTGCTTTTTCTCATAATTTATGAAACGTCTAAAGCTTCCGCGCTTTGCGCGGGAGGGGGAGAAACTGAATTCAGACAAGGATTAAGAGTCGAGAACGGTTCAACGAATCGTCTACTTTCTAATAATCTAATGAAACGCCAAAACTTCCGCGCTTTGCGCGGGAGGGGGGGGGGACCAAAATCCAGATAAGGATTAAGATGAATTCAGATAACGATTAAGATTTAAGAACAACACCGAATCGTCTGCTTTTTCTCATAATTTATGAAACGTCTAAAGCTTCCGCGCTTCGCGCGGGAGGGGGAGAAACTGAATTCAGACAAGGATTAAGAGTCGAGAACGGTTCAACAAATCGTCTACTTTCTAATAATCTAATGCAACGCCAAAACTTCCGCGCTTTGCGCGGGAGGGGGGGAACCAAAATCCAGATAAGGATTAAGATGAATTCAGATAAGGATTAAGAGTCAAGAACAATACACCGAATCGTCTCTTTTCTATAATAAAATTGAATCAAACGTCTAAGCTTTTTGCGCTGGAAGGAGGAAACTGAATTCAGACAAGGATTAAGAGTCGAAAACGGTACACGAATCGTCTGCTTTCTCTACTAATTGAATGAAACGTCAAAACTTCCGCGCTTGGCGCGGGAGGGGGGAATTCCATTCAGACAAAGATTAAGACTCAGATCACAGTTCAACGAATCGTCTACTTTCTCTAATAATTTAATGAAACGTCAAAGCTTCTGCACTTGCGCGGGAGGGGGAGAAACTGAATTCAGACAGGGATTTAGAGTCGAACACAGTTCAACGAATCGTCTCCTTTCTCTAATAATTTAATGAAACGCCATAACTTCCACGCTTCGCGCGGGAGGGGGAGAACTAAATTCAGATAAGGATTAAGATGAATTCAGATAAGTATTAAGAGTCGAGGACAATACACCGAATCGTCTGCTTTTTCTCATAATTTATGAAACGTCTAAAGCTTCCGCGCTTTGCGCGGGAGGGGGAGAAACTGAATTCAGACAAGGATTAAGAGTCGAGAACGGTTCAACGAATCGTCTACTTTCTAATAATCTAATGAAACGCCAAAACTTCCGCGCTTTGCGCGGGAGGGGGGGGGGACCAAAATCCAGATAAGGATTAAGATGAATTCAGATAACGATTAAGATTTAAGAACAACACCGAATCGTCTGCTTTTTCTCATAATTTATGAAACGTCTAAAGCTTCCGCGCTTCGCGCGGGAGGGGGAGAAACTGAATTCAGACAAGGATTAAGAGTCGAGAACGGTTCAACAAATCGTCTACTTTCTAATAATCTAATGCAACGCCAAAACTTCCGCGCTTTGCGCGGGAGGGGGGGAACCAAAATCCNACAACAAACAAACAAGCAAAAAAAAATTGTTATAGATCTACCCCCCCCCACCCCCGCCTTGCTGAGTCGTTGCGAAATTTTTGGCCCGATTTCAAAATTTTAAACCCCTCCCCCCCCCCCCTTGAAAAAATCCTGCATACGCCACTGACTACGATTGGGTCAAACTGTTTCAATAGCTTATCTGAAGAAGTGACCCATCTGTAAATGCCTTCAATGCCTGGGTGTGGCCAGGGGGAGGCCCCACAGTGGTAACAAAATTGAGCTAGATCAGTTGGAAAGGAAGCTCCATGAAACCAAAGAGATAACTTCTTGATGAAACCAATGGGAAATTGTTCGGCAGAGTCCACTGAGATTAATGACCACTGCCAGACGATGGTGGGGATCTGGAGTGCCTGCTAGCTAGACGCCCCTGAAGTGCCCCAAAGATCAGCTGTAAAGGAAACCCTATCATACTCATATGAGACAAGGCCTCGTGTCTGATAATGATATTTGTATCTGACTTTGTTTCTTTCACTGTCAATTGATTCATTTAAATATAGGCCTATATAGTATAACGTGAACATGCTCTAAAATGAACTATATTTCGTAGAATTGCGTGTCCAGAAATCACAACTTGTAATTGAAATTAATGATTTCAACGCTCGAAATATACAAAGTTTGTAGGATTTTATTCTTTTATAATATGAAACATAAAGCGTTCATATCTTCATCTCTTTTGTGCTGTCTTAATCACCCATCTCGCACTTAAATTGTTTCTTTTTCATATTGAAGACACCATGGCCCAAAATTGTATTTATTTTCTGCGCTAGCAGGTACCGGAAATCTTATTGGTCGCTAAAAGTAGCCAACCAATAGTCAAACTCTTTGGTATAGCTTCGAAGGAGTCGATTGAAATTTTGTGAAAGTAGATCTGGGCCTACCGAAATTACGTCAAAATGGCTCCCAGTCCTACACCGGGTAGTGGTAATTTATCTGCTGTATTACGTTCTACTGGAAATCTTGTTTTGGTAAGTAAATCCAAGAAATAATTATGCCGTTCACCTGGTTTGCTTGATATTCTGCTGATATTTACCGGTAGTCTAAATATTTATTTAGACTACTGAATCAATCGTCGTAGAGTCAGGGAGTCAGAGCAGCTTACCCACGCCCACCGAATGGGTCCGCAGCGGCTGCTAGGATAGGTCCTAGTCCGTCCTAGCATAGGGCGCGCTAATTAGGAAGCGGCACCATCTTAATCAATGATTAAAGATTCATTTCCTTTTTTGATATGAACAATAACTGTCAGCATGGTAAATTTAGGGTGGGAGATGGGAGGGTGGGAGTTACTTGATTAACAAAACTATGCTTTGTTGAATTTGTTTGATAATCATAATTCTCCTTATTCTAAGGCCACGTTTGGAGTCCCTCAGGGCTGGGCGCCAACATGACATTGATTCTGTTGAATAAACTGCAAAGGAATCTGAATCTGAAATAACATGGCTCAATATGGCTCAACACTCCTGGTGGAGTAAAATGATTTTATACAAGGGAAGAATTGTTTTAATACTTCTCGGCTATCTCTAATGCACTTTTTCTCCAAAATCAAGATTGATTGTTTTTTCCTTTTTGTTTATTTAACGGAATAAAAAATGTATTTATACATACATTTGTAGGTCTAATCAGTACCGGTATATAATGACATGTTTTTTGTCCCTTTTTTCTGTCATTTAGGAGGAAACTTCCATTCCTCAACCAAATGAAAATGGTAAGTCTGCCGAGGGGGAAAGGGGGAGGGGTACCCTGAAGAACTGATTGAGCCAGGGTTTTTTTATGCCTTTTAATTTGTTTTATTGCCTTTTGATTTTTTTTCTTTATTTCTCCTTCAACTCAAGCTCAACACCTTTTTTGTATACATGAACATGTATGAAATAAATTGATGTTTGGTATTAAAAGATGGTGCACTATGGAAGAGAAGTAGCGACGGAAATGGAGACAGAAATTTATGTAAACCTTGTGTTGCTAACTTGTTCTCTTATATGCACATACTTGTATCATTGATGTTTAAAGTTGTTAAAAATTACTTGGAGCAGAGAGCTGTACTCATGTACATTTTATATGAAAGAGGTGAAATAGAAACAGTACAGGTGTAAAATTAGAATAAGATAGCAAATATTCAGAATGTGTACTAGTATTGCATACATTGCATGTTAGTAGGTAGGACTTGCCTGCCTAGCCATAATGTTTATTCTACCTTGTACCTAGCAACACCTAGCAAAAGTAGCAATCTATGTCTGCAATTCGCAATCTAGTATTGAAATACAATTATTGGAACAGGTGAATGTAATTGTAATAGGTTTGTAATATGAAAATGGCCTATTGTATTCGTTATGATCCTTCTTAGAGGTGCAGATACAAATGCATGCTGTTGGAATCTGTGGATCAGATGTTCATTATTGGACCAATGGACGTATAGGAGACTTTGTTGTGAAAGCACCAATGATCCTTGGTCATGAAGCAAGTGGCATTGTATCAGCTGTTGGGAACAAAGTAACATCCTTGAAAGTGGGTAAGTTGTCAAATTTAGTTTGGTGAGATGGTTTATGGAGTTGACGTTTGACCCATGTGCTTGAGGCTAGCCTAGGACTGGATTACATTAAGGGTATCAACAATTTTGTTTGCTTTTTTCTATGATGTCTCTGTCTTTCCATAGAGAAGAAGTTGATGGTCCACTTGGTTGGTATATGGCAGTAGACTGGATAGTATGGAGTAAGGTAGATTTTTTTTATCCATATTAATTTGTTTAACAGTAGCCCAGAACTTTTTGCTGTTCAGTCATTTCAGTGTATTTTTCTCCTTTTATATGAATGAACTTACTTCAATGTTTGGATTAGCCTTTGATTACCTGATACATTGGTAATTCAGTAATCCCTAAATGATTATACAGGCATTTCCAAAAGGTAATATACATGTATGACCATGCAATACAAAAAAGAGGATACTTATTATTCTTTTTCTTCATCAGGTGATCGTGTAGCCATTGAACCAGGTGTACCATGCAGGTTATGCGACTTCTGCAAAGGAGGACGTTATAACCTGTGTCCAGATATGGCTTTCTGTGCCACTCCCCCTATTGATGGGAGCCTTAGACGATACTACTGCCATGCTGCAGACTTCTGCTACAAGTAAGTCTAGTCTCATGCAACCATAGGGTGTGTTTACACCTTACATCATCACTTATTGAACCTCACCATTATACTCTTCTTTTTGTGCTTTCACTGCTGTCTGTCCATCTTCTGATCTTGATCTGTATATTCAATTAAATTCAATATACAGTGAAACCTGTCCGGAAAGACCACCTAAGGGTGACAAGAAAAGTGGTCTTTATAGGCAGGTGGTCTTTATGTATAGGTTCCTTTTAATAGTACATGTTTCAATTAGAAACCATTTACAAGGGAAACAAAACATGTGGTCTTTGTAGACAGGTGGTCTTTCTATACAGGTGGTCGCTAAAGCAGGTTTTACTGTATTTGGCATTATTAAAAAAATAATACAAATCATAAATACAGCAGACATAATAGGCCAGGACCTTTAAGAAGCAACTTGTGCTTGTACATGATGCTCCTATATTGATGATGCAGTCTGATGCAAAAATTGATAAGCTCAGCAAAATATATTGATCTGTCTTGTTTTCATGTGGATCAGACTTGCCATTGTCCTTGGCCAATCAAACAAACCTCTGTTGACTGAATGTAGCATTTGCCTAATATGTTGACTTTTATCACGATGCGTCCCCTTTTCTTTCCTTGTTTTTGTGGGAGTCAAACTTTATTTGATTTTCTGTGAACTTTGGAGTCTGGGTATTGCGATGTACTTGGTTTAGTAATAGTGGTGTATTGAGAGGACTCTCGGGGGAGAACAGTCTTTTTGTGAAGGTTTGGACCATTGCAAATGAAACCTATATGGAGTGTGCAGGCACAGACTCTTAATTGAGACTTACAGGGAATACAAATTTTGGGAAATTTTGAAAATTGGATGAATAGTAATTCTATAAAATTTTGATATATTTGGATGCCCCTGTGGATGTTCATTATAAGCACTAGAAAATTTAGCCCCTAAAACACCTCTGCTTTCGAGAAATTGAATAATCATCTATTCCTCATTCCAAGTAGAGGATGTTCCTGTGCAAGATTTCTTCTTTTTCCTCAACCTACACAACTCTGCCAATTCAGATCTGTGATATTCATTGTGTATTGCCCCCCCCCCTCTCTCTCTCCCCTTCTCTCTCTAAATATTAATGATGAACAAGGTAAAAGCTAGATGTTCTCTGTAGGTTTCCACGGTGAGTGAGCTTTCAGGATTGGAGACGCCATGTGGTAGCCGTAAATCCCATAATGAAAGACTGTTGATAATGTTGTCAAGTTTAAAACAGTGATCTCACATAGCCCCTTCTTAACTCTACAGAGAAATGTTGCATGAAATTTTGCATCTCTCACAATTTGTTTCCCAGTTTGGACATTTTTAATCATTTTCTCTTTTCTGTTTCCCCATATTTTGTTTCATTTGCTAGATTACCTGACCATGTAAGCCTGGAAGAGGGGGCTCTTCTGGAGCCTCTCTCTGTTGGAGTCCATGCATGCAAGCGGGCTGGGGTGACTATCGGCAGTAAGGTGCTCATTTGTGGAGCAGGTATGTGTTTGTCATAAAGTTTTATTTTATGTGATACAACAAAGCAGTGTTTCATTGTTCTGTCAGATATATGTATCCCAGGGAATGCTTGAGGCCCCTCAGCATTAAAAGCTGCCCTTAGGCCTTTGGCTCTGCAAGTTTTCAAGTATTCTTTTTCTCATTGGGGTACCCATTTTCTAGTGGCAAAGGTAGAAGAATGTGTTCCAAAAAAGACATTATTTCTGTGGTAGGGGCTTTAGTTATGAACATTATGCCCAATCTTTGTATATATTGATAGATATATGTTTACTGCCAAGTGCTATAAGTATAAATGTTAATGTTCCAAATTTTGTTGTTGTTTATGTTGTATCAGCACTCTTATCAGTATTACTATTCTGTCAAAGTGCTTGACAAGAATCATTGTTATCAGTCATGATCCATTCGATCAATAGTCTGATGACCTATCCTGTAGACCATGATACCTTTAGTTATTTGCCTTGTAACATCCATAACCAATTTGTCTTTATTATCCTTTATCTTCTTGAATTTTACCAGGACCCATTGGATTGGTGAATCTAATGACAGCCAAGGCAATGGGAGCTTCTTCCGTTGTCATTACAGGTAAAAAATGTCTTTTGTTAATTAACTGTTAGTTAACTGTTATTAGGCCTAGAGAATCTTGCTTTGACAGGGAAAGTTGTGTGAAGGAGGAGTAGGGGAAAGGAGGATACTTTGGATGGACAGTCTGCAGAAATTGATGGAGGAGAGAGGAGTGAAAGAACTGGGAGTGATGCAAATAGAGAAGGCTAGAAACAGAGCGTTGTGGAACAGCATGATCGCCAAAGTCATTTGATATGGCACATAGAGAGAGAGAGAGAGGCATTTTATAGCAAGATACAACTTTTCAAAAGAAAATTACGTCTGATAATTCTCTTCTTAAAAGCAACCAATATGCATATATAATAATAATAATAATAATAATAATAATTATTATATTTATTATATGTCTTGTTTACCCACGCTAGCCTCATCAGTTTTTATTCTGTTTTCCCTGAGGGCCCTGCAATAATATTATTACCCCGGTCATCGGATTCAGGCTTACCTGCACACAATGTATGCACATTCTCCATTCCCTGGAGAGCATTCAGCCATGCGTCATTTTTACAAGCGCACACTTGCTGATTTAAGCACATTATCTTCCATTCTTCTGGTATTGTCTAGAAAGGTGCTGTTTTCTAATGAAAATTGTTACTTGTAAAATTTTCTGAATGTATCTTATCTAAACTCATTTTGAAGGTTCCACAATATCCAACTTCACTTCGAATTCTATTCATGTTCTTTCAGATCTTGATCAGAACCGTTTAGACGTAGCATCCAAGCTTGGTGCTGATCATGCCATTCGTGTGGACACTAAGGATGTACAAGAAATGGTCAAACGTATCCACTCTGCGCTAGGAGAGGAACCTAGTATTACTATTGAATGCACCGGAGCCCCGCCTTCTATTCAAACAGGCATCTTTGTAAGTAACCACTGGATAACCAGTCAATCAGAAATTATAGATTTTAAAAACCCATTGACTAAACCGTAGGCATAGCTTTCTAAAGTGATTTTCTATTACCGTTTTTAGTTTTGTCTCATGGGAAAGTTGTTGCGTACATTTTGCAAAAATACAGAGTTTGCTTCAGAGTTTGTGAAGTATCAATTAATTTTCAAACGATTGGATAATTGTTGCATTAATGTAGCAAAAAATTAGTTTGTATTTGAGTTCGTTTAGTACTTTTGAAGAATTAATCTCTTTCCAAATTATATTCTAAATACTTCATTTCAATCTTGTAGGGCTGAATTTTGTCAGCTTTCTGAAACAGAAAATAAGAACAAAACAACTGTGTCTACCATTTTTGTCTACCATTTCGTACTTTTGAAATGCTGTGCCTTACAGGAATTAATTATATTCAGTTTTTAGAAATAGAAGTTCTGAACATGTCTTTGATAGCTTAAAATTTTATTTAATTGACGGCTTCTTAAATGTTGAGATGTGCATTCATTATAAAGTTTGTTCTAGATCAACAGTCTTTGTGTAAAGACACAGCAAAACAAAGAACCCGTGTTCAGATTTGTACAACAGCTACTTGATAAAAGTTTCTCGCTGATGTTATGATGCAATATTTATGACTTATACTCGAAATGTTAATTTTAAAATATATTTTTCTTTCTTTCTTTCTCCCTGTCTCGTAGGCAACCAGATCTGGAGGTGTACTTGTCTTGGTTGGACTTGGACCAGCTGAAATCAGTCTTCCAGTGGTCAACGCAGCAGTCAGAGAAGTGGACATTAGAGGAATATTCAGATATGTCAACTGGTATGTTTATAGATAAAGATTAATAGCTCTAAGTAGGCCATTCCAGCCACCTTAGTTATCATTTGTATATTTAGCATGTTGAAGATGAGTGGGTTGATCTAGAAAAGCAAAGGATTATGGGTTTTAACTTGCATGGCACCAACGTCCTTTGGCAAGATGTAAATCTACTTTATAGAATGGTTTGTGTTTGGAAATGTGGGCTCACACCATTTCCTGGAGTTATACTTAGTATTTATGTACATTTGTTCCCGTTGTATGGGAAAATAAAAACTAACAAATATGTATCCGTGTCTGTGCCATTAAAGACTGGCAAATATTTGGAAGAGTCTTTGTATTTATACAGCCTGATCTT
Organism: Hemicentrotus pulcherrimus; assembly: GCA_003118195.1. Taxonomy (NCBI): domain Eukaryota; kingdom Metazoa; phylum Echinodermata; class Echinoidea; order Camarodonta; family Strongylocentrotidae; genus Hemicentrotus; species Hemicentrotus pulcherrimus. The sequence goes on along the minus strand of BEXV01005194.1, from coordinate 2,839 downwards.
ATTCATTTTGTTCAAACAATTTCCATTGAAATGTTTTCCTTGAAATTTGAAATATTTACAGAAAATGTAAAAAGTATTAAATACTGAAGATAAATTACAATAAACATCAGAAATATAACCTTTCTACATATCTTACCTATCTACTTGCTTAATTTTATGAAAAAAAAGAGCAGAAGAGATTTTTTAGTACAGTGTATCTGTCATTATTTAAACTAATCTAACGGTTATGATTAAGTTTGTTATCTATAACAGGAGATATGTGATAGCCACCTTGTATTTCTGTATAAAGTTTATATTTTTTGATATCTTCATCTTTCTCATTTATCTTTATTTTCTCCTACTCCCCCACCCCCAGCTACCCCACAGCATTGGAAATGATAGCAAGTGGGAAGGTCGATGCCAAACCTCTCATCACGCATCATTTCAAGTTTGCAGAATCCCTGAAAGCCTTTGAAACAGCCAAGACCGGTGAGGGTGGAGCCATCAAGGTCATGATCCATTGTGACCAATAGCTGCTCATTCTCTAGGTCATGATTATCCTCAAGGTTAATCATGAGACTATCACAGTGTTCACAGCTATCTTGGATATCAAGAAAAATCTGCAAAATGAGTATAAACCGTTTGAACTCAGGGAGTACATCTGATTGAATTGTAAAGATGTTATACAAATAATTGCCTGGATTAGCAGATACTGGTATTTTATTCATAAACCTCGTACTGTTGATTGAATGTATTTACAATTTTAATAACATTTTGTTCAAAACACAGGACCAAAGTAAATTAGTCATCATGTGAAGTTGAAGAAAAAAATTGAAATCTACTATGTAATTAAGGTTGAGGGTTCGACTCCCGACATGGCACTAATATCCTTTGGCAAGATATTAACCTGCACTTGCTACTCTCCACCCAGGTGTTAATTGGGTACCCGGTAGGATGCGACCGTCATTGTTGGTCAAAGAGTTTCTGAGCGTCAAGTAACGCCTAGCTGGAATGTTCCCCAGGGAGTGGAGATTGTGCATACAGTGTGTGTGGGCAAGCACTGAATCCAATGACCGGGGTAATAGTATATCTGTCATGCGCTATATAAAAGCGGAATATTATATTATTATTATTATTAACTTCTTATGTTTTATATTATCATTGTACTGTGTGATTTCTTTTGTTACAGATTTTGTAATCCCCTTGCCATCCATGAATCAATTATATACATGTTTTTTCGAATCAATTGACTTGCTGATTAATACTCACAATGATGTGGCTACAATCTTAACAAATAAAAAATATTTTGTTGACTTTGTTCATCAAGAGATTCCAACAAACTTGGTGTATACTGTACTTGTAAGTGCTCAGAATTATTTATTAATTATGTCACCTCTTTCTTCTGTATTATTGTGTACAGGTGACCAACTGTTTACAACTGTTAGGATCATAACTCTTTAAATGTTTTGTTCCATAATTAATGTTATCAAATTAGCTACCATTTTATGTATCAGTATATAATTATACATGTAAGAGATTGTGCACAAAGCACCATTCATTACATTACAGTATTATTTTTGTTGAATGTTAAGTAATTTGTGTGAAGAGATCAATTCTTCAATTTAAGTGACAAATCTCAATGTTTTCATGACATACACTACATGTAGATTGTGTAAAGAAAACAATATATACATAATATATTTTTGTAATTGTAAGATGAATGGTGGTCATGGCTGTTAGTGTTAATCCATATGCCTCAGATACATTGTGTAACTGTGCAAGATGAAACTGATTTCCATGGGAAATTATATTTTAGATAGGGAATGAGTTTCCAATTTGAATATGAATTTTTGTATTGAATATGATTGTTAAGATAAACAATTAAACATGATTAATAGGCCTACATCTTTGTCATTTTATCTGCTATTGACATACCTGCCATCTGTTCCGATTTAAACGGAACATTCAGATTTTTCAAAATTCTGAATGACCAAATATATATGTATATTTTTTTTTAAAGCCAAATTTGGCTTGTTTTACCATTTGCCGCGATTTGAAAGATTGCGTATTGCATACATTGAATGGCTGCACGATCGAGCAGCGCAATTGGATTCGCTTTTTGTACAGATTAACTGCGTATTGCCAGTTACACTGCCACTGCATACATGGCCATGTCCAATACACACATACATGTACGCCTGTACCCCGCAGGGGCGCTGCCACTTGACTCTGCGAGGGTCTGTGTCCCCAGACCCCTGCTATGGGTACAGATTTTTTATTTTCAAATGTTGGCAGGTATGTATTGAGTGTTCATGTCAGCACTTCTACCCTAATATCTAGAATATTTTAGAACTGTACAATAAAATTGAAATTTTATATCATGCTTGAGTAACCATTTGAATATGTTTGATGAAGCAAAGGTGAAGTGTTTCAAAGATTTAAGCCATTATTATTTGACAAATTCTATCGTTCCCTTTTCCAGTTTTATTTCAAAAAGATGCAATAAATATAAATTGATTTTACATATTGTGAATCATACTCTTCTTTTGCTTTTGTTATTTCTTCCTAATCTAACAATTTTCATAAAAAGTTGCTTTCAGAATGCCTACAAGATGAAATATTGTATGTCTGCATGCGCTGATCTTAACGCAAGGTTTATAGAGTAGTACCTCGGTCACACCACCGAGACCAACAAAAGACCAAACAAACTACAAAACAAAAAATACCCAGAATGGCCCAAAATTGGTCACTATCGAGTCTTTATGGAGTGTCGTTTTGGGAATGCGACTGAGGTATATCACCCAAGTCACCATCAAGACACAAACAAAGAATTACATTAGCCCAAATGGTGTAAAGATGG
>BEXV01005189.1:3519-15252 GCA_003118195.1 Hemicentrotus pulcherrimus | reverse complement strand
GCACAGCTGAGGTTTGAACAGCTGTGCAGACTGACTATGACGTAACAAAGAAAACTTGTCGCGCGCATATCACTGCTATCATTGCGTATCACTGTGCATCACTGCGCATGCATTTAAACATTGACACCGCGTCGTGTGGCAATCTTAAGCACTAGCAAGGAGACCCAACGTGGATTCAACGACGAGCATAGCAATGACGTCACTCGTAGTCGAGGTCGTTCGGTGTCAAAATCTAAAGCTCGCTAATATATTTTGGTACAACGTATACTTTAACATTTAAAATAATTAATATTATTCATACATGAATATTTAAATTATTTATACAGTTGCCAATGAGACCATAATTATGATCATATAGTTAAAATGTAAAAGTATGATTTATTATTCTAAAAAATGTAGTGCTGAGTTTATTAATGAGCAATGTGTAAATTAAAATGTGTTCAATTGACCAATGCTTAATATACTGTATATAGTTGTAAACATGTGAAAGAAGAATTTCCACTGAATGTGGACAATAAAACAAACAAATCAATCAATCAATCAATATCCAAGAGTATAATATTTAATTATAACTCTAAAAACGACGAGTCACATAATCCAGATTCACAAGTATATTTACCGGTACAAGATATAGAGCAGACAAAGTGAACTGTGAAACTATTAATTATAAACCCACACTGAATTAAGCAGAGATGAAGACAAATTCACAAAAAGGTCAACCAGGCCCCGGGGCGCAGTGCGGGGCGGCGATCACATGGACTCGGGGTAACATGAAGAAGTTTGGCGGATCCAGGGGCCGGACATTGACCAGCCCGCCGTGCCCCCCCCCCTGCCCCGACGCAAATGATCTTAATTAGAAAATGTGTCAATCTTTCTTGGGCCGCCATTCGTGCCCCCATCCTTTGCTGCATGAATAAAATAAATCCTAAAATCCTGATAGCCTTGGTACAACAAAATTAAATGTGTATATTATAGGCCTACGGCGGGGGCGGGCGGGGACCGCTGACGCCGCCAAACCCGTATCTTTTATTATCATAAGGCCATTTTGGCGTTTTTATAATTATTTGTTTAAAATGTGTAGTAATTTAGCATCAAAACGGGCGAAAATGGCATACCCTGTATGAACAGTAAACTTGAAAAATATTGGCCTACACCCATCATTAGATTTTGCAAGGATTCTCATGCAAAATCGTGTGTCTCGGTATACGTGTTATGACATGCTCGTCAAATGCAAGTGGACTTGTATGGCCCATAATAATACTGGGCCTATATTGATTTAGAATAAAACCAAATGGATGTTTAAACAAAATACTATGAATGATATAGGCCTACTTTATTTACCAACAATCATTTGAAGTTCATAATATCGAATGCATTCTCATAGACCTATTTTCAGTTACTTGTAGGTGCCATATATGTCATGTTCATACATAATTGCAGTTGGTTTATACTTTCTATTAAATATTGGCACGGTTGTCCGCGATTTAGTTGCACTTCCTTTAATTGGGGCATCGATCATACTGTAATTAATATGCTTGGGCTTGTAACTAGAGAAAGTGTCTCGATCATGTCGGGACAATGTCGCTATTCATAAGGACCGCTATTCATAAGGTCAGCTATTCATAAGGTCAACTATTCATAAGGACCGCTATTCATAAGGTCCGCTATTCATAAGGTCCACTATTCATAAGGACCGCTATTCATAAGGTCCGCTTTTCATAATTGGAGAAAAGGGTCATTATTCATAAGGGTCATTATTCATAAGGACCGCTATTCATAATCAAAGAAGAGGGTCGGTATTCATAATATTAGAAGAGGGTCGCTATTCATAATACGAAATCGGGGTCGTTATTCATAAGGGTCCCTATTCATAATATTACAAAAGGGTCGGTATTCATAACACAGAAAGAGGGTTGCTATTCATAATACAAAAGAAGGGTCGCTATTCATAATACGAAATGAGGGTCGCTATTCATAATGCAAAATGAGGGTCGCTATTCATAAGGGTTATTGTTCATAAGGTTCATTATTCATAATCGAGGACAAGGTTTGCTATCCATAATACGACATGAGGGTCGCTATTCATAATAGGAAAAAAAGATGTTCGCTATTCATAAAAGGAGAACAGGTTCGCTATTCATAATATGATTAGGGGGTCGCTATTCATGATGGGAGAAGAGGTTAGCTATTCATAATAGGAGAAGAGGTTCGCTATTCATAAAAGGAGAAGAGGTTCGCTATTCATAATATAATTAGGGGGTCGCTATTCATAATAGAAGAAGGGGTTCGCTATTCATAATAGGAAATGAGGTTCGCTATTCATAATATGATTAGGGGGTCGCTTTTCATAATAGGAGAACAGGGTCGCTATTAATAATAGGAGAAGAGGGTCGCTATTCATAATAGGATTAGGGGGTCTCTATTCATAATAGGAGAACAGGTTCGCTATTCATAATATGATTAGAGGGTCGCTATTCATAATAGGAGGCGGGGTTCGCTATTCATAATAGGAGAAGAGGATTGCTATTCATAATATGATTAGGGGGTCGCTATTTATAATAGGAGAACAGGGTTGCTATTTATAATAGGAAATGAGGTTCGCTATTCATAATAGGAGAAGGGGTTCGCTATTCATAATATGATTAGGGGTCGCTATTCATAATAGGAAATGAGGTTCGCTATTCATAATAGGAGTAGGGGGTCTCTATTCATAATAGGAGTAGAGGTTCGCTATTCATTATATGATTAGGGGTCGCTATTCATAATAGGAGAACAGGGTCGCTATTCATAATACGAAATGAGGTTCGCTATTCATAATAGGAGTACTGGGTCGCTATTCATAGAGGAGTTGAGGATCGCTATTCATAATACAAATGAGGGTCGCTATTCATAATATGAAATGAGGGTCGCTATTCATAATAAGAGTTGACGGTTGCTATTCATAATAAGAAATGAGGGTCGCTATTCATAATAGGAGAAGAGGATCGCTTTTCATAATAGGAGAAGAGGGTCGCTATTTATAATACGAAATGAGGGTCGCTATTCATTATAGGAGAAGAGGGTCGCTATTTATAATACGAAATGAGGGTCGCTATTCATTATAGGAGAAGAGGGTCGCTATTTATAATACGAAATGAGGTTCGCTATTCTCCTCTTCTCCTGTTATAAATAGCGAACCTCATTTCATATTATGAATAGCGACCCTCTTCTCCTCTTATGAATAGCGACCCTCTTCTCCTATTATGAATAGCGACCCTTATTTCGTATTATGAATAGCGACCCTCTTCCCGTGTTATGAATAGCGACCCTTATAAGTTATGAACCTTATTTCGTATTATGAATAGCGACCCTCTCGCCGTATTATGGATAGCGACCCTGATTTCATATTATGAATAGCGGTCCTTATGATTAATGACCCTTAATATGAATTATGAATAGTGACCCTTATACAACGTTATGAATAGCGGTCCTTATGATTAACGAACCTTCTTTTTTATGAATAGCGAACCTCTTTTACCATTATGAATAGCGGACCAGGAAGTACAGCAATTTGCACGTTATGAATAGCTGTCCTTATGAATAGCGGACCTTATGAATAGCGGCCCTTATGAATAGCGAATAGACCCCATCGTGTCGATGAACTCCACAAAACATCGAATAAGATTTTGAACAAGAAAGAAATTACATATCCAGACCGTACTCTGTCCAAATTAAGGCCCATTCTGAACTCTGAAAAGTTTACAAATTTTAAACACGGATATTCAGCGAAAGTCAGAAAAGTCAAGTTTTTAAGCACATAAAGTTAATATCGTTTGTTTTCAACTTTACCTCCGAAATACGTGTATTTGCATTTTAAAGATAATATTGCTCATATATTTTGCGGCCTGGCACACAGCTGGTTCCCTGATAATTATTAAACATTATACTTTATATAGGCCTATTTAGCCCAATGTCTTGTCTTCTATTTTTAGCAAAAATGCACGTTTTCTTTTTGAAAGGTGAATTTTTGCAAATTAAGTAACCACCCTGATAAGGTCTGCATTTTACGATTATGATACACCCATGCATTTACCTCCATGTACATATACAACAGGGAGATGAAACACCCATATTCTCCCCAGACCGTCGTTAGCGGGTCGCACGGGGATTATAGAATAGAATAGAAAGGTTTTATTGAACAAATTCCATCATCGCAGTCTTACAACTGAATTGCCATTGGAATACAATTTAAAAGTACATGTATTTACAAGTTTAAAGTACAATAGTCTTAGGACTATGACATAATATTTATACAAAATATCATATTAAAACTCTATATCAAAATTTAATGAGTATGGAAAGAAAGAAGGGGTGAATGAGGAATAGTGGCAAGGAGCAAGAATCAACAAAAGGTGAGAAAGGAATGAAAGGAAAAGAAATGAAAGGTAAGTAAGAGGAATATATTAAGAAAGATGAGGTGAAAAACATGTGTAATGAGCCTTCTATTAATTAGCTTTAAAATGTACAGATCCCCATGGCTTGTACTAACCACCAATATATAAAACATGTATACAAATTATTAAACTAAACGTTTGGCAGGAAACATCAAGTATTCTAGTATTGTAGTTATGAAACTTCTCCAGGTGGTCAAATTCAAACATAGTACAATTGTGAAATTAAGTATGATCAAAAATATCAGTCGTGCTAAACGAACAGTGAATTAAAAAAAACAAAAAAACTCGAGGCTAGTGATTTGAAAGTCCCGAAATAGGCGGAGGAGGACATTAGGATTAGATTACAGTGTAAAGATTAAAGCGTTCCAGTAGGAATTAAAAAAAACAAGCAACCTGCATACTATTTATACTGTCCATTTCTTTTGATATTCATTTCATTGTAATAACTATTTAAATTTGAGTGTAATCAATAATCATTATTAAGTCATTCATCAAATAATGTTTCACTCGGAATGACGATTTATCAGCCTAACAAGAAAAGGCAGAGCACTGTTTCTGAACCTTTCCGTTCTGCATTTGATTTCCCTCAGTCTATTGCTACGTCGGAGTCGTTGGTTTTGTGCCTCAGGCAACCAGTCTTTGAAGTTTCTTTGAAGCGATTCTGCAAATTTTAAGGATAGTTTGTCCCTTCTTTCGCTCAGTGTTGCAAGCTCAGTGTTTTGGAGGGCATTTCTGTAGCTCACATATTGGTCAGAGAGAATTATGCGAAGAGCCCTTTTCTGGATCATCTCTATGTTATTGCTTTGCTGCACGGTGATACCAGAGTGCCACAGAGGTACGCAATACTCCAATGTAGGTCGTATGTACGAGGTATATACTGTCAACAAATCTTTCTTTGGAGCATTAAAGCGCTTCAGAGATCTAATCAAATAGAATTTCCTCGACGCTTTCTTGATGATTTCGTTCACATGACTATTCCACCGGAGGTTGGCCTGGATAATAACCCCAAGCAATTTCAACTCCTTGACTTCTTCAAGAACATTGTTACACAGCTCAATGCGTGGAGAGGGGATGGCCGCTCGTGCAAATGACACTTGCATCACTTTGCACTTTGTTGGATTTAGTCGTAGTTGAGTGTCGTCACACCACAATTGGAAATCAGTTATTGCTGTTGCGATTGCGCTTTCGTCACCCATCTTGCGACTCTCGGCTATAGTCAGGTCGTCTACGTACTTCCATCTCCTGGCCATGGGTGTTGTGGCAAGAGCATCGTTTATCAACACCAGGAAGATGAGGGGGCCAAGTCGGGTTCCCTGTGGCACACCTCCACTAGGCATGAAGGATATTGACAGAACACCATGGTATCTCGTCATCTGTACCCTTTGGTGTAAGAAGCTGCAAATCTATGGGAGGAGTGCTGGACGGGCACCCATTAGGTGAAGCTTGCTAACAGCAATGTTGTGGTTCACTAAATCAAATGCCTTGGTGAAGTCAGTTATCACCATAGTTGACACAGTTTGTGGCTTGTCTGCGTTACTGTGCAAGAAATGTAGCAGGTCAACAAGGTAGTGGGTAGTGGAGACTATCAGTTCTATCCATTCACCGTCTCAAACCTAGTCTGTAAACAAAGACTAAAATTTACTCTTGAATAAAATCACATGAAATAATCACGAGAATCAGATTCTGTTTGATTCTGTTTCATGTGTTATGTTTCTTTTCCAGTATTTCACTGCGTCAGAAGCAGCTATAGGACATAACTCAGTACTTTCATGTTTGAAATTTAGACATTGTTTTTACTCAAGGCTATCAAGGGTCTATTTGTCTGCAGACTAGCTACAACCTTATCCCACAGGGAGAACAAAAGCCGCGGACATGCGTCCATTGTTTGTAAACAGAGCTCTGTACTGATCTGCCGCCTACATACAAAGTCTGGGCAAGAACAACAACAACACAAGCATAGTTCACGCGCCAAATTCAAATCACTCTTCGATTCGACGTCGTCACTCGCGGTGGTTGTCCACAATCTGTTACGTTTTTTCTTTTATAACGCGTTTTGAATTTGATTTCATTGACTTCGGAACCTGCCAGAGTTAGTTTCGCCTTCGTCGAGATGGCAACGACGAAGGAGCAGAAGACGATCGAGTTCACTGTGGTCGCTTTCGCTTTCCAGTATCTTCGTTAACACAATTTAATGAGGATAAATTTATCTTCATTTAACAGTTTAATGAGGAATTGCTCATTTACCTGTTAAATGGAGATAAATTTATCCTCATTTAGCCATGGCCGTAAATCCTTACGTAATACCTATTGATCAGCTATAGGGGATGATCTATTCATTCATCCCCCTGGACAATTGGTATTACGTAGGGATTTACGGCCATGGCTAAATGAGGATAAATTTATCCTCATTTAGCTGTGTTAACGAAGATAAATCTATCTTCATTTAGCTGTTAAATGAAGATAAATTTATCCTCATTTAACAGCTAAATGAGGATAGATTTATCCTCATTTAACAGCTAAATGAGGATAGATTTATCCTCCTTGAGCTGTTAAATGAAGATGAATTTATCTTCGTTGTACTAGATTTGTACACAGTTGTATTTATTTGTATTCAGTGGTACACATCAAATTGTATATTACATTTGCATATCTTGTTTTTATTTGTTTCAATTATTTGTCTAGATCGAGTGACCACTACACTCTTATGTTCTGATGCCGTTGAATGAAGAGAATGGAGAGCGTGTGTAGAACAGAGATTAATAAGTCAGATATGTGGGTGGTATTTGTGTGGAGATGTGAAAGAAAATTCAAGGAATCAGTTTAATGAACTTTTGAGGAAAAGTGAACAAAGATTTGTTCGTTTTGAAAAGATATACTGTTTTTTAGTACACATTCTCTTTTACCATCATGTCATCATCATCATCATCATTGTCATCATCTTAATATTCATCATCATTGTCATCATCTTAATATTCATCATCATCATCATCATCATCAAGCACAACGTCCGCCAATACGCACCAAGAGGACAGCGGCCACTCAACTTTTCGTACGATATAAGAAGAATTCCCGACAAAAATTAACAATTTTGGCTGCATGGCCTTGTCGGGAATGGAATGCTCATTTGTGTGTGTGTGTGTGTGTGTGTGTGCGTGTGCGTCTGTTTGTTTATTTTTGTCTATTCTGGCTAATTGGATAATTGAAAATAACTGGAAGGTTTTTGTTGAAAACATTATTTTATTCCTCACCTAGCAACTTGGCGCAATTGAGATCTAGCAGTCTTGTAAAGATTGTCTGATGTTCAGTCATGCATGCAGAGATTCAAATTCAAATGGTACCTAAATGTATTGGGAAGATAACTCTATCAAGACATATCATGAAACTCATGATTAAATATTCATACTTCAAACAATACAACTTTCAAAAAGTGTGACATTTGTTCTGACTTACTCTGTAGGTGTCCTCTGGTATCCGCATCTCCTGTATTAAAAACTGCGTTGTACATTTCGAGATGCCGCCGTGAGGGACCCGCACGGGCAATATTCATTTTAAATGGCCCCCGGACGGCAGACGCCTATTGTTGTGCATATCACCCGGTGCTCTTGAGGGGCCCGTGAGGGCGCCGAAGGGTACACGTACGGAAACCTTGAGCACCGCAGGGCGCCCGTAAAGATTTTTCATGAGAATTGACCTCCACAATCGTGAGGGGCCCGCCTGGGCACCGTCCGGAGCCCGCACGGGACCCGCAAGGTGCCCTACGAGCCCTCTACGGGCCTTCTACGGTCTAAAGGTCAGATAAAAACGCCGGGAGAATTGGGAGCAGCCAACTCAGCACCACGGCGCCCGTACGACTTAAAAAAACTGTCCCGGCGCCTGTAGGAGCTTTACGGACACCGGCCGAAAATTCCCAAAATGTCTGTTTTTACTCGCCGTACGGGCACCGGAGTGTATACGTGAAAGCTCCATATGCTAGGCTGCCAAAGGACATTAGTGCCGCGGCGAGACTCGAACCGTGGACCTTGTGATCGACAGTCCGGCGACGTTTCCACTCATACACGTCACCTCTACAGCTTGGTAGGCCATGATGTGAAACAAAGGTTTTAGCCAACGCGCACTTAACTGGCACGTGACACATGACGTCATATGTTAACAACACTGTCTAAAAAAAAAGCTATCGTATATATAGCAGTCATTAAATTTTAAACAACGAATGTTTAACAAAATTACTTTCGTTTCGAGGAACAATGAGTGATTTCAAGTTGGGTGTTAGTGTTAGTGTTAGTGTTAAGAGCAGTCAAGAGCTCTTAAATCGAGCGAATATTTTGCTGATGAAATTAAGAGCCCGATACCGATATCAAAATCGATAGCTTAACACCAGCTGTGACGTCACCACATACTTGATTTCACGACGATGATTTAAAAATAGTACATCAAAACTAAAGATATCATGAAAAGTACAGAATAAATTTACACCTATTTCTCTGGTCTTATAAAATAACTCATTTTACACAAAAGAATATATGAATTACCTGTTTCACATATTTTTATTTGATCGTCAGACAATAAATTGGCGTCGATCGTGCGTTGACTGTGTGCGGGGACAACACTAACACCGAACTGGAAATCAACATTTGCTTAATCCCTAGGGGCTAGTGTTAGTGAATAGGACATTTGTACGTGAAATATTAACACCAGCCACAAAGGTCGGTTCAGCAGACGACAATTTTGCAAAATCGATAACACTAGCTACCGGAAGTTGAGTATATTCAGAGGTCAAAGCCTTAACACCAGCTGATTTCCATTTCGGTGTTTAGGCTGGTGTTAGTGTTTATTAAACACTAACACCAGCCTTAAACACCCAACTTGAAATCACTCATTGTTTACAATTTGTTCAACTGCTGTTTAAGATAGTGTACAACTGTAAGTGAACATCATTTTTTTAAACAGAGTTTTTACTGTGTACTGCTCGCTCCGCGGCAGAGGCCTGCTCTCGTTTAAAGGAGAGTATACTGGGTACTGGGGAGACGGGGGCATTGTCCCTGCATGCATATGGTGCTGGGCAAATAGGGGAGGGGCGGTCCATCAGAGGCTCTCGTTTTTGGGGCATCACACTCTCTCGCAAAGTGACCCTGCTGGCCGCAGTTATAGCAGGGTCCTCTTGGGCCACGGGGACGATTGACTGGGGGTTGGGATCTACCATCTGTATGCCTATCTCTATTCATTTCCATTTGCTTTAGCTTTTCTCTTATGTATTTTACCTCCCTTTCTAAGTCGGTTCGGTGGTTGTCTTCTTGGTTAGAATGTGCACCAACCCGGGTGCGGGGACGCTGGGAGGGGGCATGAAACTCGCCAAAGTCCCGACTCTCTTGCTCTGCTAGCCTAGCTGCTCGAACAAGAGCGTCAAACGAACCTATCGACTTTATGGCGTAGCACCTGTTTGAGCTGCTCGTCGCAAAGCCCCTTCCAGAATACAACTTTGATTGTATCGTCCTTTGCACTTCTTGATATTCCCTGCCTTTGTTCGGCTTTATCTATGATAAGTTGGAGGCGCGCACTATAGGCAGCAATCGATTCCGATTGCTCCTGTTTGCTCGAGTACAGTTGCTGAAGCAGCACTGTACCAGTCTTCACCGTCCCATAAAACCCCTCTAGTTTGCGAACTATTTCTATTACAGATACATCAAGGCCCATATTTAAAACAAGCTGGCCAGCTTCTCCCCTCAGCGACCTCCTCATCAATCGCGCGAGGCTTTCAGGACTGAGGCCCGCATCACATTATTTTTTTGTATACGTCACTCGTGCGAGATTTGCCGATTTGACTGCGCGAACTCCGACAAAAAAAAACAAAACAAACAAACAAAAAAATAGGGGAAATGGCTACCGTTTCCCCGGAAAGAATAATCCCAATTTTATTATCATTTTTTTTTTAAAACGCCCGAAATTTTTTAAAACAAATTTCCATTTTCCTGTAATATCAGCAATTCTATCAAAACATGGTGTTTTGGGTGTACGTGCTTATGTTAACAGGATATGCGACGAGGCGCAGAGCAGATGCGTGCAAGTTTTCCATATGTAGTACCCACAAAAAATTCGGGCTTTTTGTCAATTTCTGTAAATAAATGTTGTGTTTAGATTCTTACGCAGTAGACGATGTAAAGTTAAAACTCCCGAAGAGTTGCATGTCTACAGCTTCTTCTATTTTAAAATAATGGCATGCACAATGCTCTTTAAGATCCTTTTAGTTTTTAAGAACTTTGGTCCGTGATTAAAGACTTCAAAATTAATTTCAATGAAGGAGAATAGAAATATGTGAATAAATGAGAAATTATGAAGGAAAAACAGTCTGTGAGTGCAGACTAGGTCTGACAAGGACAATATCGTAACAATGCTTTGATCCAAAATATTAATAACATCCGCTCATAATGATCTTCCCGCCTTCCGCTGTTACCTCAATTCAGCCACAATGTTTAATCTCCGTTCCGGTAGGCTATCCACGCATATCTTTTTAAACCGAGGAAAAGTTTGTTTGTTGACATCAATCGGGTTAGAACCATTTATTGACCCATTTTGATGGAATGTGTGATTAAATTACACATCAAACAAACAACCTTGTAATAGTTAATTGAATGAGTAATTTACTCAAACATGTTGTATTTACCAAATAAGTGAATTCGCTCAACGAAGGTGATTAAATCCAGATTAAAGTTCACTTGTTTTTTCTTGAAGGGTGAGGCTAATTTTGGAAAGGTTTTGGAAAGGAATAGGTTTTTAAAGAATGATCCATGATATTTATCAAGCATGGTTTAAACAAGTACAACATCTAAATTCATCCGAAGTAAATATAGTTAATGTACCAAATGTTGGTATATGTTATATGCATATATATGTATATTATTGTTCTATCCACCTGGAACAAAGAATAAGGACATAGACAACTCGTTTTGCGATTGGCCATGGTATTTATTAGTTGTAATATAGCAACTTTCCATCGTCATTAGACTAGTGGTATAACAAATACTTCACATTAAAATAGTCTGTCGATTCACAATGAACAGCCGTCCTCTGGCCTGAGACACATAGCGTTCAAATAATGCAAACAAATCAACGCAGTTCTCTGGCCTGAGACGCGTAGCTATGGCACGCCACAGCCGTCATAATTGGGCGAGTTTACAAAAAAGCAGTCGAGTTTACAAAAAAGCAGTCGAGTTTACAAAAAAGCAGTAGAGTTTACAAAAAAGCAGTCGAGAAAAAAAAGGCAGTCGAGAAAAAAGAAAAAAAGCAGTCGAGAAAAAAAAAAAAA
>BEXV01005182.1:2822-13250 GCA_003118195.1 Hemicentrotus pulcherrimus | reverse complement strand
CCCCCCCCCCCAGGTGTATGTAGGGGGGCCAATTTTGTCATTTGCTTCGGGCGCCATTATCCCTGTCATACAGATAGGCCACTGCTTTTAGGTTTACAGCCTGCGAGTCTTTAGGATCCAACATTCTACATATAGACCACAATCATACTCAACAAGGGTGACAGCAAGACTGCCACCAATTCGACGGAGAGGGCGGTAGCGGTGTTGCAATTGTCGCCAATACAGCATGAGAGATCGTATCTCACATCATCACGTCCTTCAACGAGGGAGGCAGGAATACCGTTATAAGAAAGTTTATCATACGAACATTCATTGCCATGGTAGAGACAGCCTCGGACGATGTCCTGTACGCCATCAAATCTGGCTGTAGCGCTCTGATAAATCGGTAAAGAAGAAGATAAAATCTTTAACGTGAGACCTGAACAATAATACTCTCCGCGTTGTAAGCATAACAAGCCTGTGATACGCAATATCAGAAGAGTTGCAAACATAAAAGCCTATGACTAATCAGCTTAAGATAATAATAATAATAATATTGGATATATTTATACAGCTCCAGTCTACTACGAAGCGATTCCTTTATTCCCGGTACACACTTCAGATCTAACTGTAATATTTCCTAATTCGTCATCCTTAAAGGAAAAGTTGAGTTCTGTTGCAGAGGGCCCTACACAATTTTTGTTTGTTGTTGTGACATAATGAAAAACCGAGTGTCAAATTTAAAAGAACATACAATTCAAATGTCAAATTCATCTTTATTTGATCAAAATCGGTTCAGAGACGGCTGAAATATCCATAATTATAACGATTTCTAATTCTTGTGTACCCCAACAAATATTAGATAATTTTCAAAAGTCGTTGAAAAAACGAAATAGCGCCTTTACTGTCGTATTTCAGCTATGCCGATGTTGGCTTTTTTGTTGGCATTTTTATGTTGGTTATATTACGCACAACCAGCCGGCCCATGTATTGTTATTTTTGATTAAATAATTATTTAACGGTCACCATATTTTTTTGAAAGTGGAGCTGAATTGGTATGATCGTAATGGCTAAATTTAACATATTTTGCGATTACCTTCATATTAATTTTAGGTTCTAAAAGGGCACTAGAAATGTCATAGATAAGAATATGAGCAACAACCATGCACTTTAAAGGCATTTGCGGTCTGAAAACAGAACTCAACTATCCCTTTAATTGTTGACGGGATATCAAAAAGCTACCGATACTGTATACTTACGTAGCACAACCCCGGACACTCAACACTGTATACTTGGGATGAAGAGGCATCGAAGGAACCTTGTGCGCATCCGGTGTCACTGCGGGTACCTGGTACCTCCGAGTACTGGCACCGATGGCAGGTATTAGTCAGAGCATTATCGTCCAGGTGTGATTGTAAGGTGGCGGTGTTGCAACGGTCGCCTGTGCAACATTTCCTGCACTCTCTGGGGTTCTTCCGACAATCAGCGACGCATTCATCTGGATCCCCACATCCACGCGCATACGTGATGGTGCCTTGAAACTGAAGACTCGATGAAGAAGAGATGGAACTCCGTACCTGTATGGAGGCAAATAAAAAGGATTTTTATTTTTTCTACCTTTAAATTAGGTTAGAAGATATTTATGTCACTCGAAATGATCGGGATTACACCAAGTAAGGGATGATTGGTCCAAAATGAAATCTGATAAATAAGAATATAGCACAAAATCGAGATGTGCTGATCCTTTTCATCTTACACCCATTTGAGATGACTATGGTGGCCCTGAAAGGACATTATTCACGATGAAGTTGGCGATGAAATTCATGATAACGTCAATTTCGTCGTGAATAATTGGAGATAAAATTCACGACGAGATTTACGCCTGGCTGGTATCATCGCCAATTACGTCCTCAATTTTTTTTTGTCCTTGCTATCGCGACCTGCCTAGTCTAGTGGTAAACAATCCAGCCCCTTGAAGACGATTATATCGCCAATTATTCACGACGAAATTGACGACGTCGTGAATTTATCGCCAATTATTCGCTACGAAATTGACGATATCGTGAATTTCGACGCCAATTTTGTCATCAATAATTCGCGATTTCGTCTATTCGCAATGTCCCTTCGGGGCCACTATAGATAACCGCACGAATGAAAATGAAACCCCGAATAGACAATACTAATCAGAACCAGGCCATCGTTTTATGAAACTGTAATCATAATTACAATTGAGTGCACCAACATTCCATTGACAGCTTGTTTAATTCAATTCACGCGTTCCACTGGGCTGTCGGCGAACTTGTCGGTTTGTGAAAATTATCGGGCTCGGATCGTATTATTAATGAAATTTGTAATTTAGGTCAGAAGCCAAAGTTTTCGCATGGATACGTTCGAATTAAGGTATTAAGGTCCTGGCCATTAAAGTCTTTCCAAACTTTAACACTGCACATGGAAAAAATACCTTTCAATCTCTTTTTGTCAACTAACGGGAATATGCAGTTTCACCCACTCTTTATACAAAAATAGCACATGGTATTTTTACCACTATTATTTAACAAAACTAGAAAAAAAGGGAATTCATGCAAGTTTCTGATGACTCACGTAGCATTGGTATGAAGTTGGGCATGTAACGGTGGATGTGTCAGCTTGCGTTGGGGTTTTGCAGTTACTATTATCGATCTCATTCTCCTCATCCTGGTATGTATACGAACACGAGTAACATTGAACCTGTGCAGAAACCACCGACAAAGAACCTGAAAGGAGAAAAATAATAATTGTCACTCATGGGTTTCATTCCTTGGATAGCAGATTAATAAGGCTGGAATAATTAATTCATCCACTTAACGGCCACCAAGGGCGGTGTTGATTTTTTAGACGGCCCACTAAGCAATGCTAAAGATAGTTGCTAATGGTGATGCAAGATGACGTACCCGGAAACCTACTCCCTGGACATCCACCCACGGATAACCAGCCCCTACCAACTACCGCCTAGGACAACTACCTCCTAGGACACCTACTCCCAAGATCTTGGCCCTGTAAGTAACACTCAATACACAAGATCGTCACCTCTTTGACAAGGCAAAGCAGTACAACTTGACACATGCATTGTAATTGAAATAGACACGGACACTTCATCAACAATTACATTCACATTGCCCAAAATATAAAGCCCCACTGTCCTACTTAAAGGGAGCGGGTAGTCAGTTTCCATGTGCAGAAGGCCGTAATTCGCTGACACCAGACCTGGTGGAAATACCATTAATGGGAGTACAAATCTGCACACAGCAAACCCGTTGGCCCATCAAGAATTACACCCCTAGTCTGTCGGAGCATGCTCGGACATTCTTCGGGCGAAGGAAAAGCAAAGCATTACATAAGGTCTAATGGTCATACAACTCAAGGCTAACCCTGGTGATCGACAACACCTGTTATTGGGTAAACACCCGAACGGTGTCGAATTCCCCATGAGAGCTGACTTCTATGTGACTTTAATGTGACAGGTGAGGCTTGTGCAACATTTTGTTCAGTGACAAATGCTCGGCGGCAATTCTCTACTCTTACCAATATCAAATTCAACTCTGGACCAATTACTACACAACATCATAATCCTAAACCTAAGACTAACCAAACACCCAATTACAACGCTAACCAATGTTAACATGACTGGTGAAATAACGTTTTTCTTAACAGGTGTAACATGAATAATTCGTATCGAATTGCTTCACAACAAAAACGTATTCATTAACTGTGGTTACATTACAAAAATAGCCTTTTCAAAAATCCTATGGTCATGATGGAGTGGCTATTTCGGGGCATTTTCCAAGGCTAGAGGTTGTATCGTCAAAGATGAAAGTTTATCAGAACTCGAAACTTAATGTAAAAAACGAAAAATGTAAATGTCCACTTTATATCTTTAGACTTTATCTTACCTAGTAGTATTAAAGCCAAGAGACTCAATTGAATCCTAAAATCCATTTCCCTTTTTTTTCTGCAATGTATCCTTGCTATAAACCTTGAAGCAGTAGTCAGTTCGATCTAACAGATCCGCTCTATTTTACACACGTCCGATCGGTCTAAAGGCTAGGTGGAAAGTAAAAGCCTGATAGGAGAGGTTCAACCTTTCTATGAATGAACACGTGACCAGGGATGCATCGGGTGTCATAGTGATACCTTCCGAGGTATAAACAAACTCTGGCGCGTCCATGGCGATTAAAAAAAAACAAAAACAAAAAAACTGGACGATGAAAAGATATTCATATCTATGCATGCTTTAACCTTAATTTGTTACGCGTTAATCAGTATCGATTTTTGATGCATTGTCCAGGTTCCCACAGGCATATTCCCTCACAAAAAACTTTAGAATTAAAATATGACCTGATATTCTTGTTATCTCTTTCATTTTCTCTTTTTCCGTTCTCCCATTCTCTCTTTCTCTTTCAGTATCTAAGTATCTGAATCTCCCCGTTTCACCCTCTGTCTGGGTCAATCTCTTTAAAATCTCTCCCTCTCTCTCTGTCCTACACTCTTTCTATATAATACTGTATATATACATATATATTTATGTTTGTACACGTAATGTTATAGTACACAAACATTTTATAGCATAGTTATCCATGATATGTGACTGGCTCTTAACAATAACTGTAACTATAATATCGGTATCTTGATGCTTATGTTGCAAAGGTTGCCACCGAGAGATAGATAGAGATAGAGAGAGAGAGAGAGAGAGAGTCGGAACTGTAAAAGATAAAGATGAGTTCTGCCATGGCATTGTGAAAACAACAGTGTGGAATTTATCAGAAAAAGTTGATCATGTAGCATGTAATTATTGGTGTGTACCGCAAGGTTCTCGAGTCATCAATATGATAATAGATTTGATAAAATCTTGGTAAAGTAACAAGTACTGTACACAAAAAGGTGTATATGGGATTTCTCAAACATGATGTATTAAAATCGGGCCTCATTTTAAAGCTGTTACTTGTCATGTTTAGACTATGAAAGCATTTGAAGAGCCATGCTTTTCAGGGAACATTGTTTTCTCTCATGTAGCGATGATAATGCTCCCAACTTATTTTTCACTTCTCCCCAGAACTCAATCTTTTCTTCAAAGGGTCATTAAAAGTAATCTGACGGGAGTTTTGACATATCAATTATCGAATACCCTTTAATACCACATGATATTATATTATCAGAAGGCCGATTTAAGAGTTATAGTATTCTTGATTTATTCTTGAGGTATACATGTACAAGGCTCCTAATGAGAGTGTAACATACATCTTGGTAATAACACGTGATCAAAGCCAAGAATATTTGGAGATACCTTGAATTTCACTTCCATTGCTGCTGAAGGGTCGGCGCCCCTACAGGTAAATAGATATGATTTATGATTTATACCAAAAGGAAACTAAATAAAGATTCAATAACAATAAAACTTGGTAATGTAAATATTCAGAGAGATTCTTTGGCCAAGTCCTTTGGTGTTATTATTGATGATAACCTCTCTTGGTATTATCATACTGGTGACATCTGCAACAAATTGTTCTAAAAGTATTGGTGTCATGTTCAGATTTCTAATCTCTCACTAAAAATATTCTCGAAATGATATACTTTGCAATTAGGTACCCTTACTTACATTATGCTATTATTGTCTGGGGAAATGCTGGTTTAATTTATCAAGATAGATAGTTTAAAATACAAAAACGTAAAATAAGAATTGTTAATCATTCTTCTTTTCTTACCCATACCATTCCAATATTTTACTTATTAAACATGTTGCAATATAGGGATGTATATTTATTACAAATAGGTGTTTTATGTACTTATGTCATCACAATCTTCTTCCTGATTCTATTCCAAATTGTTTTTATTAAACTGTAATATTCATAATAATAATAATACAAATGCTAGAATAATTCATTTTCCTTTAACTCGTAGAGAAATAAACCAAAACATAATTATTTCCCAAGAACCATTTCTGTGGAATAGTCTTCCTCATTATATTCATAATTCTGCTAGTGTAAATGTATTTAAACGTAGGTATAAGAAATCCCTTTAGGGTAAATTGCAATAATCATTATGATTTCAAGACATATTTTATTTGTTTGTTTGTATGTATGTTTATTGTATTAAGTTTTGTATTGTATAATGTTTAGTAACGAATATAGTTTTATTATAAAAAGAGTCAACCTTTATATAAGGATTATGACTGTTTCCTTTCAGGTTGCAACCTATTCAGTAAATGTTATGTCTTTGTCCAATATGTTCTCAATGTGTATTTTTTGTTTATATAGCAGATTGTTATATGTTATTTTAACTGAATGAAATAAATTGAATTGAATTGAATTGAATTGAATTGATTGCCCGTAATCTTAATCTTAAGTTAGAAGACATTCCTAAGGTGATTGGTTAAAGCGACGCAAGGTAAAGCGTGAACTCCATCTTGCCAAAAAAAAAAAAAAGAGTTGAGATTACAATTTTCGTGATGTCTTTCTCATTTGTATTGTATTGTATTCATTAAACTTCATTGATGTATATCAATAATCTATATCACTAATCTGTTTATAAACATATAAATCATTCAATTTACGATGCAATGTAGCAAAAGAGAAGGAAAATTATATACATCATAATTTGTTTTTCTTCTTCCTTTAATAATATGACACATAATGCATAACGTAAATAATATATTGTACCATAATACATCCGATGATCTAAATATATAAAACCTAATATAACAATTTTATAAATAAATTATAACCCATGCTATACAAATAGACATACGAGGTACATGGAATGCAATTGTATATACTAGTATACAAGGTGTCAGTCAAGGTCCAAACCATTTTTCCAATGACCTTCTTTTTCAGTCATGTTTTATATTTTGATATCTTGTTTTTACTGAGTAAGAATCAATTTAGATATGTTGTTTTGAGTTTTTCCTATTGGAGGATAGTAATTTACACCAAAAAGGGAAGGAATTTTTGACGCTCATCGTTCAATCTAAATGTAGCTTTCCTTGAAGGATGGATGTGAAGAAAAAAAAACTCGTAGGTTATTCACAATACTTCCAAACCTACATTTATTTCATTCACTTTATAATGTTCATTGCCTTCAGTGAGGAAAGATATATATTATTATCCGAATTAAAACCTTCATATCTCCAAGTTACATATACACTGTTTCCTCTATTGGTGGAACACATTAGTCTTACTTTTGTCATTAAATCATTGTGACAATTTGATTTATACCTCATAAATAAGTTTAAATCTCCTCAGAGCTTTATTAATGAGTATTTATTGATCAAATTAATTGATCAATAGAGTATTGAGAAGATATGAAATCTGTTCCTGAAAAATAAGTCAGATTGTCACAATCTTTTCATGAAAAGAGGTAAAATGATTATTTAAAAAATGATTATAGCAATAGTGTATTCGTGTTCAAGTGACTTTGACCTAGGCTACGATGAAAACGTATGTTATCAAATTTCCTTCAATTTGTTTTTTAGACCACTATCATTCATATTTTCCCAAATTGTGATTAAACGATCTGAAGCCCGTTGGTCCTCATCATCTATTGAGTTAGTGACCCCAACCTTGCCATTGAATGGACCTACATTTGAAAGGAAGAAATCATAATGTGGTACTATGACCCTCCTTGCAAAATATTGTTAATCAAACAGTCAGTACAATAGCAAATATTCATAATAGTCGTTTCGTTTCGTTCTGTCCATGATTCTGTGTGTAGATCTTCATGGTTACATATTGTTTATACCCCAGTTACACCACCATATTACTCCTGTCATATTGTAAACCGATCGATTCTTTTCCATTCGAAGAATGTAATTTTCTGTTTGGTCTGGTGCCGGTATCTTTGGTATAACTGCGGTATACGTGTTTGGCCGTGAGTAATGATAGGGAGGTTGTTTGGAAGCTTCGTTTTGCTTGAATTCTGCTTTTTATGAATGATGTGTTTATGAAGCAAATTTCGTTTTTTTAATATCACAATGTACTACCATGAATTTCAAATCATTGAAAAATCGACTTACTTTCATTTCTTATTTATGTTGTTTATGAAAATGTCCTAAAATTGATTTGATCCAACCTGGGCTACAAAGGCTTCACGAGGGGAGACTGAAATGTCAGGAGGTGAGTAATCATGGTAATAGCAGTTCGCTCTGAAAAATAGGTATAGTATGATCGCAATTTCGGACTGCAATGATTCGATGGAGAACAGGCTTTTTGGGTGCGTGGGTAATGCAAATAGATCAAAACGAGTCCCCTTAGTTACCAATGTTTTTCATGGGCGCACTTTTATTATTATATCGAGCTTCTTTCAAACCCTTTCCTGCTGTCAATTTACATTAAAAAAACAATTTCATTCCAATGAATCAAACTACAATCAACACAAATTTCATGAAATCATCTCCACCGATTCTGAAAGTCAGGTTTCAGGTGCAGTTTGTGCCAATTCGATGTACAACAGTGTATACGTGTGTAACTAAGGAAGTGTGCGTGTGAGTGTAATGGTGTGTGGGCGTGCGTTTGTGTATTTGCGTTTGTGTGTGTACGTATGCGTATCCCAATCATTCATTCATCTGCCCTCCTGCATTGGTGCAATTTATCTCAGATAAACATTGGCAAATAGGCTTATATCTATGCAACTTAATATATTCATTGATGATAAATAGAGTGATGTGTGGCAGGTGATTTGATTGAATTGTCCTTTGTTTAGATGTACTTCGCCAGATCAGAGGCGAGATAAGGGTCGGTTGCATGGTGACTGATTATTATTTGGCCTTCAAGTTCAATATCAGCTAGGCTTCTCTTGTCTAAGGGACGTTTTGCGGACTCGAAAAACTAATTCTGCTTAAATTAAGGGCAACTAATATTTGTTGTTGAAATATTTGTTATAAATGAATAAATTGTTGGTATGCAAGGCGTAAGCCATACCTAACTCCTTTCCTCTAAATACACTAGTCTTTGCAACGCACAACGAATAACATGTATTAAGAATTCATCACGCAAAGATAAGCCATGCTTTAACCATGTAGGTCCATGTTATTCTTATAAACGAAACAAACAATGGAGCCATCGAGGGATTGTGACTTTAAACCTAAATATTAGTTGGCCCTTTTAAGTTTTCAGCAAATTATTATTTTTGAAGCTTCTGAAACACATCAAGGGATATGAAATAAATAAAGGGATATGTACCATTCCGATGAATAAATTACTGCCTTATTAACTAACTAAAAAACAACGAAATAATTCCTAGTTTCTCATTCCCTCTTACTGAGGGCTCTTAAAACTTTTTGTAAAATGAAAAAATATATAACAATCGGAGGACGTCTTAACAACTTGGATCGGAAATTTCCAGATTTGTAATGTGTTTTAAAAATGTTTTATGGCTATTTGGAAGCATTACGTATTGAAATGATGATATAATTGCGTGGAGGTATAAACAAGGCTATAATTAAAATGAATTTTTACTTCCATTATCAGGTTACGTTGCCTAGGACAATTTAACCTCATATGATATCATAAAATGTATAGAAAGAAAGAAAGAATAGAAAGAGAGTGATATAAATTGTTGCAGAATTACAACATAAACAAGAAAGAATAGAAAGAGGATAATGCGAACTCTCAAACGTACAAAACAAAAGCTGACATCCTCAGTGCAACACAATTTGATAATATCTCTCAAGAACCTTATCAATCGATATCGTTGTCATGACGGAACTTGAACGGTCAATATAACCAGTATATGAACACTTCTTTTCAGTTTAATCAGCGAAACGAGTATGCAATAGCAACGAAGGTCAACACTAGCTTTGTTCCATTATTATTGAACATGTGTATTAATATCAAATGATATTATCAACCGCGTGCACGGTTCATTCACGATCGAAAATTATTAGTATTTAATTGCTCTAGTTTAAGTCGCTCCGCTGGGAATACATATAATAAAGAGTATTTTTCGTGCTGTTTGACTTGAGACAACAACACAAATAAAGAAGCTGTATTAATGTAATGTGAAGGCTCATGGATGGCAGATCGCAGGACCTGAGGTTGCCATCAAAACTGATGTAAAGCTTGTTAATGTTGTTGTTAATATAATTATTATTATAATTATAATAAGTAACATTACTATCATTATTATTATTGTCATATTTGTTTATTTTATTATTATCATTATTATTATGATAATTATTATGACTATAATAGTTATTATTACTAATAGCATTATCATAATTATTATAATTATTATGATTATTATAGTCATTATTAGCATTATTATTCTAATTAGCTGCAGTAGTAGTAGTAATAGCATCGGGAGTAGAAGTATAATGCACCACTGTGCGTGAATCCCGAAACTCAACTCTCTTGGCTTTCTTCCGTGCTCTACCAATCTCTTCTGCCTACCTTTAAAGCCCCTCCTTGGCACTACTTGTAG